>JAQFVV010001049.1:0-123553 GCA_028023455.1 Epiperipatus broadwayi | reverse complement strand
ATTCAATGCTTCAATAATTTATTAAAATTTATCTAACCTAATTTTGTCTCTCTTGCATTATTACTCTCGCATATCTAGTCAATCACCTGCTGTCTGTATTGACAACTTCTAAATATATACATCTTAAATTATTAGACGTACCATTATCCCGCCTATAAGGTATCTATGAAATAGTTGATTGTAGGTAATTTAGTCTGTGTTTTTCGATGAGCTAGTAAAAGGGAAACCCCAGATCATTGTAATATTGTCATCGGTGGGTCATGCCAGGGATTTTGGGCCTTTGGATTTAGCTTGCATTCTGGAATTTGTTCCTAGACGTGGACTGGCTTTGAATTCGATTACTGTGTGTGATTAAGCACGGTGATTTTTACCGGTACATTATTTCTAGAGACAGATGAACATTGCCTGAGGATTTCTGAGCTGTTATGCAGACAGGCTCTCAGGCAGGTTTTGATGATCTTATTGGACTAAAGGGTTGAAGTAAGAGCATATATTCCCAAAAGCTGCTCAGCACTGCATTTCTGTTCCTGAATTAACAATGCTAAACTGTACTGTTATCTGGAACCGAAACAAGACTGACACTAGGACAAATCTAGACTGAAACTCACCGTGGAGTAAAAATCTGGCTATTTATATCTTGCCAAGTGTTTTTGTCTTAATATCCTCCGCAATATAAAGGTTTAAATTCCTTTAGTAAATCTAATCCTTTGACAATGTGTTTTTAAGATTGTTTAATTAGTAGTAGTTTAATACAAATCATGTTGTTTTGTACTTTTAATTAGTAGCCGCATCGCCATGTTTTTAAATGATAACTTTCTGTATTTATTTATTTCATTTAACATTTATTACGTATACATTTTTATTTATTTACAATCACACATATATAACTAGTTTTAAGATTACTTTTTCTTTAATCTTAATGAAAAGAGATTTGTATTTTTTTAAACTTTAAATTATATTTCCCCCACTCATAATAATGAATCCTTTTCTTCCTTTATAAAACTTTCAGTTCATCTTTTCCTAACCAAACTCCTCCTCTTTTTAATCAATTATTTTCTAACTTTATTTCAAAAACTAATGATAGAAAACTATTTGACTTACTTTTTCAAAACAACTGCATTTTTTTGTTTAATATAGACACTTTAGATTTTATAACTTATTTTTTTAGATAAATTAGTATGTGCTAATTTAATATTGGTACAATATATATATATATATATTGGAAACTGGCTACCCTCTCACTATCCCCTAGATTACGGGCTTTAAACAAACATGACATATTGTAAGGTTTTATTTATTTTCTTACATCGATAAAGTTATTCACTAATTCACATAAGGGGCGCCAGATACGATTATTTAAGTTGATTTTAATCACTCGCATCACCTTACACTGCGTCAAAACGATTTTGAAGTCTAATCCCACCCACCTTACCAACACCCCAGCATGGACCAATAAGTAAACCCAAGGTTGTTGCATAATTGCTTATGGTAGGACGACTCCCTCCCGGAGAAGATTTACTGTCCGCTAATGAAAATCAGCACGTGTTTTCTAATGTTTCATCAATGCACAAGGATCATTTATTGGTTATCACCGACTCTATGAGGTTGTTCGCTGACGATTTCCTGGGATCACGGCGCTTGGCAAGTTCATCCCCCGCTTTTATCGATAGAATATAATAATTGATTATTTTGACTGATTATAGACCCTACTCATTTACATCTATAATGATTTTGAAGTTATTCAAATAGTAGTATTTATTTGTACAAAGTCGAATTGAAAGACGCACATTTTGTAATAATCGCTATACTTATAATACCGATTCTTGCCCTTTCATTAATAATCTCTTATGGCAATTCCTATTTTTGCAATATCACTTATTTCCTCATGAATTATTTGTACAAATTAGTGTTTTCTTGATTTATGCACTCGGGTTTTCCTTGGGTTTATTTTTCGTTATTTAATATTTCTTTCATTTAAAAATTCTGCTGGAACAGATGCTCACTATCGTATACTTCTAGTATTATTTAACAAATGTTCAGTTAATATTCCTTTCATTCTCAAATTTAATCAGTTATTCTAACAGATATTTTAAACTTTCTGTTACAGTTTTTCTCCCACGAGAATGCAAAAGTTTGCTTTGGTAACAACAATTAAAGGAAATATAAATTACATCTTAGACTGTATTATGTCTTTCTAATAATAATAAAATACAAATGCACTACATAATAATGATTATCATTTTTAGTCTCTTTTTATATTTCATAAAATACATCCATCCAAGTATTAGAAGTAAAATATTTAAGACAGAATAAATATCAATAAAAGTTTTACTTGAAACATTTTAAGATGCAGAGATTGGCGTGTCTGAGCTAGATATGTTAAATAAGCATGATTTGCTAATCCTGTTGACCTGGTAAATTTTTGGCAGGAATTGACTTTGGAAGAAAATCAGGTGTGCCCTTTATTCCGTTAGTGGTACATTTTACAAGATAACAATCCTATACACTTAAAAAAAAGTATGCAGGTCGATCAGATGATAAATATAAAGCAAAATTTAATACGTATTTACTTAACACCAACTTTTTAGAGAAGACCCTTCCCCCAAAAAATATCATTTCTTTTATACCCTAGACTTGTCAATCATTTTTCTGACTGACCTATTTGAATTTTGACCCATTTTATTAAGAGTTAATTGGTTTATTAACTATAATTTTGACAGTAATTATTCACAACATTATTTTATACGGCTTTATGCACTTGAGATATTGTCCCGCTCTAAAAAAAAAAAAAAAAATGTGGGAACATTGAGAGATTTATGAATGAAGATAATTATTGATCTTTTTAAAACTAAGATAAAATAATTGTTCTTCCAATTTTCGTTAAAATGGTATATTGCATGATATATAAAACTCTGAGATCATTTCCATAATTAAAATGTTACATGCACGCACGCACATTTAAACAATAATAATTTGTGATCTACTTGTAGTGAATTTCAATAACATTCATTCTATTTCATAATTTTTGAAATTTTTAAATCTATTCCCCCCATAAAAATATTCAGAAATCACTATAATAAGCAAGATAAAATTTTAACTATAATATTAAGTTTCACTTTTAAAATTATCATTTATCTAATTTTACATTTAAACTTTTATAAAATAAATGGATTCAAAGTTTTTACTGTGCTTGAGAGGCATATCCTTCTTCTCAGCACTTAATACACTGATGCATTATATTTTAATAAACTACAAAAATATTCTTGTTTATATGTTACATAATTATGATATAAGATTTTTAATTTCTTAAAAAATATATATACTGATTTTTATCCGATCTAAAAAAAACTATGATAAAAAAAATTTATTCTCAGACTATTAAAAATCAGCATTGCCCTTAGTAGACCTATCTTTAGTTTCTCCACAAAAGAAACAAATGATCACAATATATATATATATATATATATATATATATATTGTGATATATATATATATATATATATATATATATATATATAAAGCCTGCTAATAGCTCAAACAAGTTTATTTATTTTTTAATAATAAATGCTACAAGAGAAAGTACTTGAAGCTTTTATCTATGATGGTTCCATTCTCAGACCAGTTTCAAGCTATGACTCTCTTCAGTGAGGAGCTATGGTATTAGATTCAAAATACTAACTCAAGCCAAGCATTTATCTAATTCTTAAATATTAAGAAAAATATCTAAATCTTCAAATACCTACATGTCTTCAAATTCAGCTCTTTAATGAAAGAAAATATATGGGCCTGAACTAAATTCAGTGATCCCATATAATAGTAGACTTAGCAACTTAATACAGCCAAAGCCCTAATAGCCAAAATATAATATTAGTAAAAATTAGACATATGCCACATGATCTACATAGCTTGCATTACCAATATGTAATATATAAAGAGCCTGCTAATAGCTCTAACAAGCTTATTTATTTATTTCTTAACGATAAATACTGCAAGAGAAAGTACCTGAAGGCTTTATCTATGATGGTCCCCATCCCCAGACTGATTTTGAGCTATGGTTCTCTTCAGTTAGAGCTATTAACAGGCTCTTTATATATTACATATTTTAATGCAAGCTATATAGGTCATGTGACATGTGACTATTTTTAGCTATATATATTGTAATGGTCAAATTTGTTCATTCACACAACAAAATTCATATTTTTACCAAATCATCCCAAGGCTGATTGGTATGAGGTTGTTGACACCCAAATCCAATCTCATCTCAGTTACTTTACTAATGTTCAAAGATTTACTACCTTACAAATGACATATGAGGCTACACATGTTCTTTAATTCACGTGCTGGCAGTAGCACATTGGTGAAACATGAAACTATGATTTAGGACTGGCATATTCTTAAAGTATAGCTATATTAACATGAGTCAACAGACAGACAGCATTTAATTTGGATTGTGATTCATAAGTAACTAGATAATAATTAATATTTAACAAATGAATAATGAGAAAAATGAGACACTAAGCAAAGTTATATTTTAAATAAACCAAAATTAAAATAAAATAAACAAAATAACATGAAATTATCTCACTCGCAGGTGAGGATGATTTAGTAGATTTACAACTTATTTAACTCAACATTTGAGATTTTATCTCACAGATGATGATTTTATATGTTAAAATTTATTAACTAAAAGATTTGATATTTATCTCACTTGCAGTTGATGTTGATTTTGTAAGTTTCCAATTATATACTGATCATGAACTTTATTATTACACTATTAGAAATTGATTTGAAGTTTAGATCAGGCTTATCTATGCCTTATTTATGCTATGCCAATTAAAATTAGATTTGCGTAAGTTAATTTGCAGGAGTGATTATTATTAATTACAACTAACCTATACTTAACAAGTAATATATTTATGTATATAGATTAAGGACTTACAAAATTAGATTCTGGTTCAGATCAACACTGAAACATTACTTATTATGGCAGGGTGAACTGATAGTAGATAGTAAGACTTCTGATACTAAGGCATATATAAAATACATAATCTGAGTCTGTGCATCTTGAATGTGTGCTTGCTCATGGGATTCATTACCATGTAACCGGTTTCCTTCTACTGTACCCATTGCTGTGAAAAAGTCCTTTTAGTCTGGGTGATCGAACAACTAACAAAAAAATCTTGGTTCTTATTACTCCAGTCCTAATTAAGAGCAATGGGATGGCCATCAAAATCAAAGCCCATTTTAAAAAGAAATACTTGTCCAAACTAAGAGTAATGGAGTGACCCTTAAAACCAAAGCCCATTCTATATAATATACAACAATAAGTAATGGCACATACATGCTTCCTAAGAACACATTCGATCCACTGACTACATCATTATATAACTAAATTAGGATGCTACCCATTAGTTTCCTTTCATGAAACAACCATAAATCAGTTCTTAAATTAGTATTTATAATTATGCTATTAAAGAAATATAACAAATCTAATTTATTAAGATATCTATATAGGCATTTATATAAATCTAAGGAGGGTTACAGCATATTTTGGGATAATTATAAGATTAAATTCTAACTTTATGCTGTATTTCATCACTTCTGCTAAATATTAACCCAATAGTTTATTTAAAGCAAATATATCTTTAAGCATTCATAATAGCTTAATTGCATATTAATAAATATTATTTTATTCATTTCAGAAGGGAGTTTTGTTTGTGCACTAATAAGTACAAAATTATATAAGTGTGAGGACATGTAGTCATTTCTCAATAATTTAAATATTAATAAAACTCTGTTCTGAATAAAACATAGCATAAATACATAAACAAGTAATTAAAATAAATATAGGCATAGACTTAACTTTAAAGAAAAAATACAAAATTATAAATAAGATTTCACGTAAGTTATAATGAAAGGAAATCAAAATAGCTTAAATCAAATTAAATTAAATTGAAATAAATCAAATCAGGCAAGACTTATAAATTAAATAGTAAAAATAAAATTTACATTTTAGTTTAGAAATTATTATTTGGAAAGTTTAAAATAAATCAGTTTAAATAATATTGGCCAGTTATAGTAATTTTAGCTAGCTTTGAAATTTAGAAGATTTAGTTTAAACTTTTAAAAGTTTTCAGAAATTGGTTCCCACATTAATTTCTGTTGACTGGCATGGTCATTGACTCTTGGACATCCTCTTGCTCTAACTGCTTCCAGGCTGTTGTTTCAGGGGTTCCTGCAACTTGGTAGACCATTCTAGGGATCCAAAAGCAAGTTATTGCTTTTCTACCACATAATTCTCATCTTGTACTATTTAATTACTTTAGGAAAATTATAATAACTCAGTGCTGAATGCTGAATCAAAAAATGAATAAATCCAGCATAATGTCTGCTGTAGGTTAATATACTGACTCCCCCTCTTTCTTTCATCTTGACCACACTTGTTTATCAGTTTTATTTCAAATCTGTTTTTCTAATTAGTTTGCTATATTCTTTGAAAATCCAGGGGATTCTGTTGAGTTATAGATTATCTTACAGGTAGGTCCCCCAATTTTGACCAGGTTAATTTACTCAAACTTATTTTAAAATCTATTTTTACTTTAACTTTTAAATAGGTCAAAATATAGCGAGAAGGATTAACTTTATTAAATTATATTTTTACAAAAAACAAATCTAAAACTTGGTAAACATCTTATTCTATATGTAACACTTTTAAACTTAATTTATCTATATATGCAGACATATTATAATTTCAATATTACATTTAATAATAATATTTAAATGAGATATTTATTTTATATAGCATGATATTTTTGAATTGTAATAAACTAATAATCAGCTTTTCAAGCTAATGCACATGCGCTTTCATTTATTGTTAAGATCCACAAAGCGCATGTCCATTAGCTTGAAAAGCTGATTATTAGTTTAATAATATTTAAACTAAAAGAAAATTATTGTTTTAAATCTATAACATTATTTATTATTCTGCATATATGTTAGACTTGGTTACATATACAGCAAGATTTATATTTATTAAAATAAAATATATTTTCATGCGAATACACTGATTTATTACACATATACATGCATGTTCTATAATATATGCTATAATACCCACACATACACATAACTATAATTACTAACTTTTAAAATTTAGCCTAATACATGAGGATTTGAGTATGTGTGTGCAGAAATAAATACTACTATAGAAAATAGTAGTAGTTGAAACAGGATAATAGACAGATGTGACTGTTTCAATATATATATATATATATGTATATATATATATGATAAACAAAAATCCAAGTAGATATATATATATATATATATATATATATATATATATATATATATATATATATATATATATATTACTGGTCTTGAAAGCAATCTTGATTGATAGGAGGAATTGTAAGGCTGAAAAGGTTGCCCAACTGTTATGTGAAGTGTGTCTCCATAAGAGAATTATGAATCATATATATGCATACGACTTGGATTCAAACAATATCTTCAAAAGTGTAAATTGTAACAAACAACTTGAAAGGCACAACTGAATGTAAATATTCAGTTCTTATCATTCTATAGCCAATGATGTCTGAGTCAATGCAATGTGTTTGATCTATGATCGCATAAGTATTGGGAAGGTGTTTCATCCAGATATGACAAATTATTCCAATTATGAAACTTTATAGTATGAGGATCAGGTTCATTATAGTTTTGTATCATATGCAGAAATTATATTCTTAGGTAAATTAGAGGTTAAATGTTCCAATAAGAATCCATGATATTGCTGTGATGGACTTGACTTATTTTATAAATGTCCTACCAGGATAAAATGGTACAAATTATAATGATGGAGCTTAAGATAAATGGTAGTAAGGAACAGCTGTTTATAATAGCTGTATTTATTATTTAAAATCTATACTCTTGAATATCTCAAGAGTTATCTATTTTATGTATAACTTATTTGGAGGACCTAGTATTTTCAACTCGATTTTTAAATAAACATTTAGTATCAATTTTGGAATCATATGCCTCACCTTACTGCTCTTTGTTCTGTTTCTAAAAATCCTCTGTCAGCTTAAGTTCTATATTATTGTAGAGGAGTTTTATGACATAAAAAATCCTTGTTTGATGAATTTTTCTAATTGACAAAATTTGTTAATGTTATTCACATTGGTTGAGATAGTTTTGATCTGGTAAATTAGATTTATAAATATGAACCTAGAATCAAATTATTAAATGATGAGATAGTTTTATATTTGATGTTAGTTCATAACCTCTATGTTAGTCATCCACAGGAGCACCAATTTAGAAAATTCTTTAATTTTTATGAAGGGCCATGCAGAATTGAAAATAAATTGGGGATAAATGCTTACATAGTTTGTACACTTGATGGCCTTAACGGAATCTATAATGCTAGAAACCTAAATTCAATGTCTTGTGAATAACCAACACAATTTTGGCTCTAAACCTTTCTACATTTATTTTATATTCTGATAAATTTTATTTGATACTCTTGGTAAAAGCAGAAGTTCCTGGTACAAACCATGATTAAATGTTGCCATATGATATGTAGGAGAACTATATTTATGTTGTTGTTTTTTTTTGGGGGGAGGAGACCGCAAGTGCTTAGAATTATGTACTTTTATATAGGTATATATTTTAGAAAGTTTATTTACTCATCACCATGTTTTTCTTGTTAAAATTTGTTTAATTATAAGGGGACAGTCATCCATATATAATTGAGTGGAAGATGTACAATTAATTATAGGAGTTATTGTTACCAGTGTCATATATAATTGGTTATATATTATTATTTTTGTTAGTGAAAGGTTGTAAAGGTTGAAGAGGACCATATTTTCCATCAAAGTGCTATTAGTGTTGATACAAAAATCTTTAATTTGGCTTTGATATGGGTGTTTATATATATATGGTTTTTGTTGTTATTAGTCGTTTTTATCGTTATTTATTTAATGTTTTTGTAGAATATACATTTATTTATGTTTGTGGGATTTGAATGGCAGTGATGATATATATATATATATATATATATATATATATATATGTGTGTGTGTGTGTGTGTGTGTGTATATATATATATATGTGTGTGTGTGTGTGTTTAGATTATATCAAAAAGATATTGGTTTGTGTTTAAAGTATTTGCCTTTTTGTAATATCATAAGTGATATTAGGTAATGATTTACATTTACAGTTTACCATTGGAGGTAGACTTCAGTTATTCTTTCAGCAATTTATCTCTAAGTTTTACTTATATTTGCACATTTTAATGGAATACATCTTTTAGCATGAACTGTTACATAACAATTTATTTCAGTAAATAGTTCCTTCGGTTGTAGAAATGTGTGTTTTTTTGTGTATATATACAGTAATAAATTATATATATATATATATATATATATATATATAAGAATTATGATAAAAAACTTTTTTTTAATAAATTCTAGTTTTTTTTCAAGCCGTTTCATTGCCAAGGTGATCCTGTTTTTATTTCCTTGAGGGATTTATGGTTGAAGGAGGGAATTTAATAAATGAACGTTATTACGTTAAAAAATCTTACAAAATATTATTTACAGGCATATATACACATATGGTAAAATGTATATACATTAGATGTACAAGTCTGTTTATTTTCATTAAGTGCATATATTTATATGATGAGCTAGCCAATAGCTCTTAACATTGTAATACAAGCTTGTTAAATTAGGTCATGTGATATATATATATATATATATATATATATATAACTTTATTTCTTTGTTTATATATATATATATATATATATATATATATATATATATATATATATATATATATATATATATATATATATATTGAATGTCATCAGTGATAACTTTAAATTATAACTTTTGATTTAAAGTTTAAAGTGTAGTTTTGACTTCTGTTACAATAAGATCATTCCTGGTGGAAGTTTAAATGGTCTTTGAATGTGATCTTATTAAATATATATTGCATTTTCTGTTAGAACAGTCAATTAAATTAGATTGTTATTATTCATTATTCTTAAATTTATAGCTATCAAAATGTATTCTTACTGTAAAGTAAAATAACATTGGCATGAGATTGAATTACTTGGAAGTTGCAAATATGTTAATCACTCATTTCATTAATCAAAAATCTTATGTAATTAGGAAAAAAAAGTGATAAATAGTTCAACTCCAAAAGGTCACATACACCTTAATGATACAATTCTTCTCACTAAAGTAAAAAAAAATTCTTTTTAAACTATCTATATAAAACTTTGTAAATTCTACATAAAAGATGCATACTTTCAACGATTTTAGTTTTTATAGAATAAGCTACCCCATAGTAATAAATTAAATATTTGCACCAATCACCCTGAGCACAAACTCACACCTGTAGTTTGACAGGATCCTCCAAGTAATGACTCAATTATACAAAGTTCTAATTCACAATTAGTAAATATACAAGGTCTCTTTTTTGATACCTTTATCAAGAAAATATTGATTATCAGTGATTACTGTTACCTTAGAATTTATGAGATTAGCATGAATCGTAGCCTTATCATTCATTTTACTACTTATATTAATGTTATAATTTCTAAACTTTACTCATCATCATCAACCATTATCAATTAACTGCAGGATGAAGGTCTATCCAAGATCAAACCATCTTTTTCTATCTTTAACTTCTCTTTTCCACATCACCCCTGCACACTTTCTTATTTCATCCATCCATCTCACATGTGGACTTTTTCTGGGTCTTTTACAATCTCTTGGAATCCAGTTTAAAATTTCAATTGTCCATCTATTATTATCTCTTCTATCAATATGTCCATCCCAATTCCACTTCAGTCTTTTAATTTTTTCAATGAGGTCAGTAACACCTGTTTGTTCTCTTACCCATACATTGCGCTTTCGAGATCTTCTTGTTACTCCCAACATGCATCTCTCCATACTTCTTAGAGTAATCTGAAGTCTCTGTATTGCTCTTCTAGTGCTAAACAGAAGACATTCACTTTAATCTACAAGCTAATGTTTACCTACTCTATAATAATAATAATAATAATAATAATAATAATAATAATAATAATAATAATAATAATAATAATAATAATAATAATAATAATAATAATAATAGATTGGCCACCAGAGGTCGCTTTTTGCTAGAAATTGATGGAGCAGAATATGGGAAAACTTAGAGTGAGTAATGGAAGGTAAAGGGGCTAACAGGTTTCTCTGGATATAGTTCCTGAGTGATTTCTGACTCCATTTAAAGAGAAGTCACATTGCATCACATCACATCATATCATGCTAAAAAAAACCAGTGGATTACCTACAATCTATAATTCAAAATAGGTAAAAATATGTTTGCCATTAATTATAGGAGAAATTTAATCATCTGAAATATATATATAATTCCATAGGATTATATTCAAAATAGACACTGAAAATCAGCTTCCAGCCATGATGTTTATCAATATAGACACTGTTAAAAATTCTTATGCTCAAGGAGCAAATCTATCCTTTTCTGTAGAATTGAAAAAAAAAAAAAAAGAATCACAGATGGTTAGCAGAATGAGAGTGGAACAAACACCCAAATTCCATTGACCAACTATTGGAGATCTTTTGAAATTACTTTTTTTCACATAAAACAATGGATACTGACACTATCGAGGTACAAGAAGCCTGGACCAATGACAGCCTGAAAAAATTATGGAAGTTTTCAACCTGAGCATACTTAAAGATCTTTTTAATTCATTCAATGTTTTGTTTATGGACTGTTCAATAATAATAGCAATAACAGATAGGAAGTGTTCACTCTATTGATTCCCTAAATATCTATTATATGAAGTCATTAATAAAAAAAATATATGGAATTCAATCATATGCATTGGAGACCATCCAAATCCAGCTATATAGTAATTGAATTCAAAAATGAGGAAAATAAAAAAAAAATTCAAAAAAGAAGTTAAAACTTTGGATCAACACACCTTAATCATGGTTAACCCTAATAGAGAAAACCATATTACTGGCCTCCTAAAAGTACATCCCTTGATTATTCCAGTGCAGACTTTGTTAAACTAATGGAGCCATTCAGAGAAATGGTAAATTTTCAGCCCATGCACATTAAAAATGCACCAATACCTATACTTGGTAACAGCTATACATTTAGAGTGAAATTGCAAGAAAATACAAATCCTGAAAATATCCCTATGCAAATAACAGACCAGGAGGCAACATTATTTTTTAATTATAAATGGACTCAAGCCACAATGCTTTCATTGTAAAGAATGAGGTCACCTAATCAGCAACTGCCCTAAGCTATCTGCACTAAATGCAAAATGACAGAATTCTCCACTCATCTATGTCCAAAAAAAGTTAACTCATGTTAACAAGTCGAATCGGTAGGTGAACAATTTTTGTTCTGAATCAAAAATCAGAAGAGAATAAAACAATTAGTATTAGCAATAGTGAAAAAATAACACCACAATCATTTGAACTTCAAAATAAAATTAAAAAATCCCATGGATGATATTATAACCTCACCCCACCCCCCATTAACAAAACATCGTCCATATTGGGGAGTCTTGTATCTATCCAGCTGAGATAGTTTCTGCTACTCCTCAATTAATAAGAAACCAGGCCACCATCCAAAACAAATAATTGAAAAAAATGAAAAATTTTAGAATATGAAAGTAGCACCGGTGAAATATCTCCTGGATCATCTGAAATTAAAAAAGTTGAAACCGTTCAATATCAAAAAACTTCTGATATTGCATCATTATCATCATCAGAAGATAGTCTTATGGAAGAGGTAAGCAATAATTATACCAATATTGATAATACAATATACAAACAGAAATAACAATAAAGCAAATGAGATCAGGTGATATAATTCAAAATCCAGTACACAATCATATATAGCAAAATTATCTTTTTTATTTGCAAATATGGTATTTAGTTTGCACTTATTATTGATTATTTTTTTATATACAATTAAGATTTTTTATAGACTGCAATGTTTAATATATTAGCACACATTAAATGAAGCTTAATATAGGAGTTTTTTAATGTCAGAGGATTAAATTATTTTGAAAAAATTGATCTTCTTACTCAATGGTATCACATTGTTAAATCGCACATACTTGATATTATACAAACAAAAATATGCAGTGGATCCCAAATTAATCCATAAAACAAACTAAATAGCAAAGGATTTACAGCTTCTTCAAATATCTCTGACACACCATCAGCAAGAAGAGGCATCATCATTGATAAAAACTGTCCATTCAACCTATTTAAAATATTATATATTGATGTGTACATACTAATTATCACTTTTCACCACAAAGCTATAACTCTACACATTGCAATTGTATATATCCATAAAGGCCCCATCATCATAAATAGATTAATCCTAATTTTGAACCCCAAATTTGTGAACACTTCACATCCAGTATTACTTATAGGGGAATTTAACATACCATATGAAAATTTTACCAATAAATGGCTTCATCATCTGTCATTTTTCATGATAAGTGGGAGAGGATTTCTGCCAGAGAGAACTGTGTCATTTAATAATGGGATATTTTCATCATTAATAGATCTATTATTCTATTCTCCATCTTTTCATAACATAATGAACATTTTTAAAGAATCCCCCTCTATCTGCTCATGCCATGGTCATAGTATCTCTGGAACTTAATTTCAATGTTAGATCAACAATAATTACTGGAAGAACCATCAGAGTTTTCCTTCCGTCATGCACTGCAGAATTGTTCTTCTCAGAAATATATATCTATCTGCACAAGATAAAAAGTATACAAATGGACCCAGTCCAAGCATGGTGTGCATTTGTCAATATACTATCATTTAATATTAACCATATTATCAGGACCATACCATCCCCAACTAAACTTTTAAATCTTATGGATGACCCTTATAAAAAATTATTACAACATTACAATCTAACTATGATTGCCCCAGATTAGTAGCATTAAAAAATATACCAATCAATTTCAGAACAGCTTAAAGAATACATTGCCACAAAAAAGAAAAGCAGACTTAAACAAGCCTCACATCATAAGCAGAAATTACATCAGATGGGCATTTGTTACCCCTCTCCAGTTTGAGTACCAACAACTATAAAAATACAATCACATACTATTTATAGAGATTTCATGTTGGAGCAATTACTTTTTTTTATTAAAGATTAATTCCAAAAAAAATCATCCTCTAGATCCATCATAACTTTTATACAGTACACCAGAAAAAGAAATTCAATTTGCTTCTAATGACTTTGTACAAAAAATAGAATCAACACAAGATTTATACCATCCTGGAATAGCTGGGATTCCTAAGTTTGTATATTCACATCTTAATAAAATTGCAACTCAGGACATGTCTAACCTTACAGTTTTTTAGCTAAAGATGTATATAAAATATCAGGTCTTTATCAAAACTTGCTTGTGACATTTATGCCAAAAAAAAAATAGTTTCATCAGTAACAAACTTATGTCCAATTTCAATGTCCTCCCTTGGAATGAAATTAATAGAATCACTAATTAAAGACAAAATACAGCCATATATTATACCAAAACTATGTAAAATGCAATTTGCTAAAAAGGAATCTTCAACTAAACAGGCAGCTTTTCTATTCAAAACAACTATAGAAGCAGTAAGAAACAATAAAAAATATAGTCCTATAATTGTTCAGCTAGACATAGAAGCAGTGTTTGACATGATACCAATAAATACACTACTGAAAATTGTACAACAATACACAGTACCAAAATCCCACCTAAATCTACTTGCTAACCTATTAATAAACAGTGAAATATACAATACTCTAAATAAAAAAAAAACTTCACCAATCCATCCCACAAGAATCCCCTCTTAGTGCCTTCTTATTTACTGCCTACATAAACCCCCTAATTAAACCATAGAAAATGAAATGTATGGAATTTATGTACCCTGCTTAAATACCAACATCTCATGTATAGCTTACATGGATGATCTTGCAATTTTTTTGATATCTCAAAAACACATTCCCAAACTTCTAAAGATACAAATGAATATAAATTAAAATTTAACATGGAGACATCTTGTGCCTGGAAAATTTTCACTGGAAGCAGTATAACAAAACATTTTAAAAATAAACCTAACCCATTTATTGAATTCCATTTTTATCTGTGTCATTCACCTATAAGATTATTTATACAAAAAAGTCTTGCAAATAAAGTAGAAATTTTCACTAACAAAAGCCTATCTTTCACTGTACACAAAGATAACACTTTTTTATCACTTATTACACTCCAACAATATTTTATCCTAAAGCAATTACTAATAAAATAGACTCACTTTGCAGGAAACTCTTGTGTGTATATGTGTGTTTGAGGGGGGATAATCTCAATATCTGTAAAACAGCTAAAAAATTCACTCTCACAAAATGGCCTGGGACTTCATTCAATTCATACTTTCAGAATCCAAAAAAAAAAAAAAAATTAAATATAATCTCTGCATGTGTACAAAAATTATTATATCTATAAATAGCCTGCAAAATCACCCCCATAGATAAACCATATCCTATACAAGGATACCTGAAGACACTATTTTTATCATTATTATCTATAAAAAAATTGAAGTTTTAACTTCCTCAAAACAAATTTAAATACTGGGAAATACATATGCTTTTCCATCCTTCACAAATTGATGTAAAAATTGTACTTAATATCACCAATAAACAACTATGCTGTAAATTTAAATTCTGGTCACTTGAACCAAAATATTTTGATTTTCTACTAAAAATTAACTTTGACTCACTACCCACACAACATTTGTTAAAATATAGAAGGAACTGTCAAAATATAGACAATTTATGTGACCTCTGCCACAGAGACTCAGAAACACATGATCATATTTTTTCTCATGTCTAGGACTAAATAGCTCCATTCAATAATAAACACACTATTCAAAAATAAAAACAATACGAATTGCTTATTTGACTCATTCAAAAAAAAAGGAGTTTTGCTGAAATATGTATCAGTATATTCATTATTTATGCCTTATCGTGTACAAGGTGGGAATTCATGTACAATAATAATCCAAGAAGGCACCCGAACACATTCAAAAATAAACTGGATAGTACATGTGAAACAGATAAAAGAATATCAAATCACACAACATTCATTGACACCTGGTCACTATTGCAGTTACTTTCAAACTTATAAAAAATAGAAAAAAATCACAAAAGATTTAGAAACGTCAAATGAAGAAGATACCACTTGTCATCATAGGAAAAACATTATATGATATTGAATTTTTGAACATTGATCATGATTTAAAACAACTAACTGTATATATGTTAACTGTCACATCTCTGCCTGTTTTATAAACAATTGTCTGTGTATATAATATAGAGTATAAAAAAGTATGTAACCATTTTTTAAGTTATTGAATAAAGTCATTTGAAAGATAATAATAATAATAACAATAACAACATCACTTCCATACACTATGTAAATTCTTTAAAACGTATTTTTATTTGTATATATATATTTTCTTTTTTCTTTTTGCAAGATAAATAGTTCACATCTTCTTATATATATATATATATCCTAGTACCAATATTACGTCATTCTATAATGGAAAAAATAACAATGACTACATTAATACAGACTATGAAATAATAATAATAATAATAATAATAATAATAATAATAATAATAATAATAATAATAATAATAATAATAATAATAATAATAATAATAATAATAATAATAATAATAATGATGATGATGATGATGATAATGATGATTATAGTAATAATAACAATAACAACAGCAACAAATAGTGTAATATAAAGCAACAATAACAATATAAAAAAAAAACATTTTCAATCAATTTCCAACTATGTAACAAAAATAAATTAACATAATTTATATTTTCTATCAGATATTAGTAATATTTGTAATCATTATTAAAACTTTATTGTTTATTATTAGCGCAATAGTAATGTTTCAGACTCTGATCATCGGTGTCCTACGACTAACTTTGGCCATGGCATTTCTGATGCCAGAACATATTACCATATCTCAGTTAATGAAGTCAGTCTACAATATGTTGTTTATATTGTTTAGTGTAGTAGTATACTGATAGTTTTTGGAGCTAAAAGTTATTGGAACAATTCCATATCTGATACTTCCAGTCTCTCAAAAATCGTGTTAACCATCAAATAATTTAGGCATTCAATTAATTTTCTAATTACAACAATTCATTTAGAAGATATATTTTATTATATATACTATTAAATAAAAATAAATGCTACAAGTAAACAATAATAAAGTTAAAACTTAATTAATATCTATTTATTAGTAAGATATCAACATAAACATTTGAATTCCATTTATATATTGGATTATTTCTATTATTTAACATAAGTACTGAATGCCTTTAGAATAAAATAACTTTATTTTAAATATTCCAAATACACCCAACTGTAAGTAATAGAACACAGATTAAAATATGAATGTTTCATGAGGTATTATTCTCATCTCTACTTCAGGTATTGCTGACCTGATCAGTGACAGTACTAGCATGGAAATTAAACCTGGATCCTTAGATTCTTCAAAATGTAATTGTAATGTAAATCTCTAATCAATTGAGTGATCCTGCCAAAGGCAACAATCAGTAGAAATTTCATATAATAATCTAGTAGGTTTTTTTCTGATTTCTTCACTTTTTCCTAAGATCAGTGTTGATAAGTGGTTTCCGTACATTATATATACCCACACTAAGTTGACTTATGGGATTGTCTACCATTGCATGTGAGAAACTTCTTTAAATTTTCTTCTTTGAACCTTTTTTTCTCTATGCAATATTTGTTTATATTTTCTCAATTGAACATATTTTCATTGATATGTACTTTCTTCTAATCATTGGCTCATGTTCTTGCAATCACTTTTCAATGGGACAGTTACTCTCACCAACAGTAAATTACCATCATATTTAAAAATAATATTCTTATTTATGATCTACTAAAATTCATAAAAATCATGTTATATTGAGACCCCATGTTGGTTCTAGGAATTTACATTGAAAAGTTTTTGAAAGAACAAAAACTGATAATTATAAGAGAAAAAAAACAGATGTATCTAAGGTAGCAGGAGACCATGTATGTACCAATGAGCACATGTTCAATTGGGAAAATACAAATATATTTGACAGAGAAGACAAGATACAAAGAAGAAAATTTAAACAACTGCTGACCTGACAATAGTAGACAACTATATAAGTCAACCTACTGTGACTGTACATAATGTATGGAAATCGTTAATCAACTTTGCCCTTAGGAAAAAGTGGAGAAATCATGAGGAACCTCTACTGATTGCTGCGTTGGTTGGATGACTCACTTGATTAGAGATTTATCTTAAAATTCAATATTCAAAAATCTAAAAGTCCTAGTTCGATTCCAGGCCAGCAATACCTGAAGAAAAGAGGATAATAATACCTCTTGAAACGTTGTGTTTACACTAACCTGAGTGATTTATTAACAGTTGAATGTATTTGGAATATTTAAATGAAGTTATTTTTATTAAGTCATTCAATACTTATGACAGATGATGAAAATATTTCTATATATAAATACAATTAAACTACTATCATCACAACCCTTCAGGAAAACAATAATCATTTGATATTATATAAATAAAAAAACAAATATCAATTTCTTTTCCAGTAATTGTGTATTTCAGTATGATGTACAAGAATAATTTTTCTCAATGTTTTTATGTCATCTTTATTCCTATAATATTCAACGAGTATCTGAATAGAAATTAAATGTTATAGTATTGTTTTCGCATAGGCCAAATATTTCAAGCATTATTGCACGATCATAAAACAAGATAATTCATTTAATCTTTATTCTAAAGAGCATCTCATCTCACCTATGAATGTTTTTTCCATCATCTTAGATGTTTTGTTGTTTTGTTTCTCTTCTTCATATATAGAGACTTTCTCTTCAAGGATTAAAATATCTTACACGCTAACCGAATAGTCTGTTTGTTTCTATGGTTATCATTTTAATTTGACAGTGACTGTTCGTTTTTAATTTGAGCCAGTGCTAACTTTAGATTTTAAAATAAAAATTGAATCAATCCCTATATATATAATTTAAAGTATGGAGTCTTAACTTTACATGAGAGCCAGTGAATTGTTTATATAACATTGTTTCTCATTTCTTTACTTACACATTGTTTTGTTATAGTTTCAAATAAAAATGTAAACAATAACTTAAAGGACGAGTTCGACTCTTTGTTTATGTCTTTAATTTCATAGTGATTGTGTATATATAGTCTTTAGATCGACTGATATTTTAATAAAAAATTACAAATGGAATCGCCATTTAATAAACGCTTTCACCTAAACGCTTACATAAGTCGAAAAGCTCCATTCACATAAAGATAAGATCGAAAACATAAGCCTTAAGGCTTTTGCGTGTAATTCTAGATATTTAGATTTAATTTTAACCCCAAAATTGAGTTATACTTGTCAAATTATAATAACTTTAAAGTACAGTCACAACTTAAGACTATTAATTTTTCTGTTCCAAATCAGATTATTTTCTTGTTTAGTATATCTTTTTCCAGTGAATAATATTGAACAAAGCACTACAAAATCCTGTTAAATTTTCATAAAAGGTACTTTTCAATTTTCCAATTAATCAATTTTGAAAATGTATGAAACGTGTTGGTTTTTTTCCTTCTACCCGCTTACATCATAGTCTTAACTTTTTTCTTTAATGACTCAATTATATTCCATAAATCAAAAGTAGTAATATCTCTTTGCACTTTTAAATTTAGACCATTTATTAACGAACAATGTCCGACAAGTAATCAGTTTAACACTCCAGTTGTTGTCACTATTTCACAATTTACATTTTTTTTAAATAAATGTTTCAACTTCTTTTCTTAATTCGTAAAATTGTGTTAATATTTTCTCTCTAGACAACAATATACTTCTGCATGTTTTAGTAAATTTTCACGCCCATATCTCATTTGCATAAACTTGAAAATACAGTAGTTTTAAATTTTGTTCCTTACATTCAATCTAATTTATTATTTTTATCTGTTGAGTAAGATCATTATCTAAGTCAAGATGCAATTTTAAGCAACACAATTCCCCATAATTCTATAACATTTTTATTTGTCTTCTTTTACTATGCAGTTCTATTATAAACTTTTATTCGCGTCCAAAAAGAAAAACAAAGATTACTTTTTAAAAAAGAAATAATAATTAGCTGAATAAATATCTTTTACTAGTTATTATTTTCTTACTAATAGTGGTAACCACTATTGTTCTTCTATTTATTATTTGAATTTTAAATTAGGTAATCTTTTCTTTGGAACCAAATAAACGCCTATCACAGAATAAATGTAAACTTGCGGTATATAATACAATGAGTAAAAATATTGATATCACCGCTATTTCTTTAACTTTTTTTTCATGTTTTCCAGACATATTTACAGCTCAAACTGTATACAAACCAAAATATTTTTTCCAATTAAGTGAGTTCTTTTTGATTTAATTACCAAACTAGTTGTGGGATTAGGCTATTTTAAAATAATATATATATATATATATCATTGATTTTGGAAACAACATATTTGCTATGGCATAAAAATATGACTTTACTATTTTTGAATTAACTGATCTTCAATATCAGCCATTATTTCATTAAATCTGTGTTGAATAGTATTATTAGAAAGCGGCAGTGTTTTCATTTTGATTGCAGCAACATCCTGAGAATTGAATCCAAATTTTATATATATATATATATTACAAATAAAATGTTAATTAAAAAACTATTGTAAGACCAATAAAAATAATAAATATAACCGTAATTAACTCTTATGTACAGTCTTTCAATCCACAGAAGTACTTTCAGTTAATCCTTTAACTTGTCTCAACTGCCCTTAAATTTAAACAATAAACTGGAAGCAAATGTCATCAACTCAAATACAATGAATCCCAAATTTTAATGTTAGCAGCTTGTCTATTAATTATATTCATTTCATTCCTATTTTTTAAAATTGCCTTTTTTTAAATTATGGTTTCGTTCTTCATGAAGAATCATAGCACATTCAATATCAAATTTAAATTTATATTTATATGTCCTTCCATGATCCCAAAAAACTGAAACAGTCATTAATTCATTATTATTTTTTATTTTTCAAACTATATCTATATATATATATATATATATATATATATATATATATATATATATATATATATATATATATATATATATATATATATATAATTTAAATACATACATATATAATTTAAGTTTTTCATTAAGAAACGAACATATTTTATGAAATATTGACTGCAGAAAGGAATTTGCTGTTAATTGATAGGGAGCTAATTTGATTTTCCTGGAAGCCTTAAATAAATTGAGTGCATTAAATCTTAATGTCCACTCTATACATTTTTTTCACTGCAGCTGCTATTGCTATATGTTTATTCATATAATATATAAACATGCAAGAATGCTCACCAACACTCATTACTCAGAATGGTAAATTTTTTGACTTATCTTTAAGTTTAAAATCAGTAAACACCATAGTCTTTCTTCACAGTTGCCTTATAGCTTTTAACTGAAACAAATTGAATATCTTTCAAAGCAGAAAAAATATCTGAGTAAATGATTTTTTTCTAATAGATGTTTACAATCATTACAGACAAAACAATTCCATGGCATTTATTTCCAGAAGGTTTTAAAGTCACAAGTCAAGACAGCAATTCCAGACCAAGTGTGCTAAGAATCTCCTAATTGTGGACACAATCTACTATTGTATGATAGCATTTTGTTTAAGTGTTTACAACTGCAAATCCCTCTAAAGTGAAGGAATATTTCAAGAATTAGAAACACTGTCTAACATTAAATGTATCATTATTATACTTTGTAAGATAAGAAAAAAAATGAAGAACCAATTGTTGTAATAAGGAAACATCTACTGTATTTCAAAGACCAAAATTTTGGATGTTCCAGTGGAATAGGTTTTGTTATATATAAAAAGTAGATGATTACCATTGTGAAGATTGATGGGTGTATCCAAAAAAATGACAAAATTAGTTCAACTTAATAGCAGATATCAATTCAGGTTTATGCACAAACATGTTCCAAATGTGATAATGAAATAGAAGATTTTTATATGGATGTAAAAAAACTTTTTATCAGACAAGGAAACATTTTAACATTGTTATAAAAAACTTTAATGATAGAGTTAATTTTGGTCATTGAGATAAAAATGAAAGACTTTATAAATTTGTTGAGTTTGCAGAAAATGTTTTAATTATAAAATATTTGTACATTTTTTCCACAATAAATGTGAAAAGGAAATGGACATAGACGCATATGAAAAAAGGAACAGCATATCTGGATTACATTTTGACTAACAGAACATATTTTATCAAGATTTTAATATTATTAATAATTTTGACACAGACATTGAACATCTAGTAGTAAAATGTAAAATACATGTCAATACAAAAATTGAGAGACAACAATTATTAAGAAAAACAATATTCACAGTTGATATTACTAATACTCAGAAACATTCAGATTAATTTTAATTAGAACTTGTTAATCTATTTCAAATAGGAACAGATTTTCAATATGATAATTGATGCATTTTTAAAACTGCAACACTGATAGATGGTACAACAAGCAGAAATTTACTAGTAATATTTCTACTGAGAATAGACAATTTATGAAGAAAATAAGAACTATGAAAATTTATAAAATGATGCTTTAAAAAGGATTGAATATCTAGATTTTTGTAAAATGATGGAAACATTGATAATAATATAACATAATTGTGAAATTGGAAGCAAAGCTGTAGAAGGGAATAAAAGTTTCAGTAGTGTTAAACAACATCTTGGTATTTGTAAAAACTTATTTCTTCATTAATAAACACGGATGGGAGTGGTATTTCAAAGAGAAATGTCATCATGAAATGTGTACAAGTGTTCTATCAAGAATTGAAGAACAAAGAAAATAATATCCTACAAACACTATATATTCTGAATTGCCTAGGATTTGAAATGAAGATGCAAGATATGCAATTAAATTTATGAAGAAGGAAAAAGCTCCATGAAATTATGGAATTATAGTTGACTTCTGAAACGAAGCAGCTGAAGAGATAAAAAATGGCTGTTATATATTAAATGTATAAAATGATCAAGATATACCACATGAGTGGAAGAATGGGTATTAATATTTAAAAATGGTGATATAAAGCATATTGAAAAAATACAGGTCTATCAGACTCATATGTTCTATCCATTTTTACCAAGATATATTGGAATTTAACTAACCAAAAGTACAGACAGAATTTAACTGGCTTTTATTTTTTATAGTGAATGACATCTAAGTATTGAAAGTAGTTACTGAAAGGAGCAATAAAAATGAGTTGGCATTATGATTTTAATTTTTCATTCTTTACCTCACCCTCAGTGTCATTACTATTTGAGATCTAATGGTGGGTTATTTCATCAGGCAAAACTGGAAAAAAATATTATAGTACATATTTTATACCTTTACTTACTATATTCTTTTCTTCTTCAGTTAGCTCAATATTCATTAAATTCATTAAATGACAAATCTTCTGTTCATGTTTATTAAGTTCTTCTTTACAATCTTTAATTTCTTTAACATTCTTTAAACTATTCATTTTTATCTTATGTCTTATTATTGTATTTCTATTTATAACTTCCATCATTTTATTACATAATGTCCTAAAATATTCTTCTTCTTTAAAAATTATTCTTTGATTCAAAAATTCTTGCATTTTATTAATATCTGTACACACTTTATTGTTCATTTAGTAACTTTCTTTAATATATTTCTTGAGAATTTTCTTCTCACTATACTTCCCATAATTTATTTTATCATCTATTCATTTCCTTATTTACCAACCTTATAAAATTAAGTATAATGCTATATTTTTCACAATCCTTTTAAAATTTTATATTATTTTTTAAATTAAATAGATTTATTACCAATTTTCACCTTTTATTGACCATTTTTTAAGTATTTCCATTTTTTACCTCTCTAATATATTCCAAAAAGCTTTTAATATTATGCACATTTTCCACAATCATATATTATACACTCAAAATACTGTTTCTTTATATTCTTGGTTTTCAGTGTTTTCACTTGTTATGGAAATCATATATTATTATTTTTTTTCTTCTTCACAATTTTATACATTGATTTCTACATTTACATTAACCATTTGCAATATTCTTAACCACTTTAACAATACTAATTTTTATATCAAAACTTTATTCTAACCATTTTGGCTGACTTGCAGTCATCATCAGAGATACAATATTCAAATATATATGCCATAATAAAAATACAATAGAAGTGCAAGCCTTTGAAGACAAAATTATTTAGAGAATATTTATGGCATATATTATTATAAAAATAAATATATTAATAATGTAATTAATATAAAGAATAAATTATATATGGAAAGTTTTAAAAAGGTGAATAATATGGTATATAAAATAACAAATGTACGTATTGAAAATAAACATAAAAAAATTAAGAGGATACACAATTTAAATAATGTAATTAAAATAAAAGAGGTTAGAAAAATAACGAAAAATATGGAAAAGAAATAATGTTTATAAAGACAGATAAAGGTAATATATTAGTATTAACGAATAAAGAAGAATATATTGGAAAAATGAATAAATTGTTGGCAGAGGAGTATTTTATTAAAATAAAGAAAGATGATACTAAATTTTAAAAAAGGGTAGATTTATGAGGTAGTAAAAGGATTATATAATAATAGATTAAAAGGTAGAAAAGTATTTGTATTTTTGGGAAATAAAGATTGTGCTATGGCAAGAACATATGGAGCACCAAAAATACTTACAGAAGGCATGACTTTTAAGACCAATTATAAATGGTGCAAATTCATATTTTGGTAGAATATCTACATGAATATCAAAGAATATTTTTAAGAAATATATTAATGATAAAACATACACAAGTATAAAAGAGGGAGAAGCAATAAAGTTAGCAATGAAAAGATATATAAATGATGAATATAAAAAAATTAAAATACCAATAGGGAAATTGAGAGAAATAATGAAAATTAGTTGTAAGGAGATTACATTTGAGTTTAATGAAGAATATTATAAACAAAATAAGGGATTACTAATAGTTTGAATACATAGTAATATATATATATATATATATAATAAATAAAATATCCGTTAATTAAAAACAATATTATTTTTAACGGTTTACAAACAATCTTTAAATCTGCAGAAGTACTTTTGGTTACTTTCTAACTTGCCTCAACTGCCATTAAATTCAAAAACTAAAAGCGGAAGCAAACATCATCAATTCAAATCCCAAGAATCTCATATTTTAATGTTAGAAGCTTGTCGATTTATAAAATGTGTTTTATTTCTGTTTATAAAAATTGCCTCTTTAATTTTTCTTTTACTATTGTATCTCTCTTCATGAAGAATTTTCACATTTTCAAAATTAAATTTAAATTTATATTTACATGTTTTTTCATGATCAAAGAAAACTGAAGAAGATATTAAATCACCATTATTTTTATTTTTTACACGCTTATATAACAATTCATGTACCTTCAATCTTTTCTCAATGCTGCACCTAGATTCACCTATATATGATAGCATACAATCACAAAAAATTTGATATATGACATTACTTTTTTTGCTTGACAGGTACGACATCCTTAGAATTATTAACTAATTTATTAATATTGTTTGGAACGTAGAATGAAACATTAAATACATTCTTATATAAATACTTAAAAAATTTTACTTGAAGATTTGAAATAAATGGAATAGATATCCATGTTTTATTATTAATCTTCATTTCTCTTAAATTATAATATTTTTTTTTAAATTGATATAAAGTATTGTTTATTTGTTCCATTTTATAACCAACATCAAGCAATTCCTTGGCAAATATCTCAATATTTTTCAAATTATCACTTTGGTAACGACATAATTTTTCATTCCGAAACAAAAAAGATTTAAAACTTGCCATCTTATGCATCATTGGTAATTTTGATTTACAATTTATATATCCTCTTTTTTTGCAGTGGCTTAATTATTAGTTTATAATTTAATATACTCTTATCTCTTGTGATCATTAAATCTAAATAGTTAATCTTATTGTCCTGTTCTTTTTCAAAAGTCCATTTCAAGCCATTCAACTTACTTAATTCCTCTATAAGCAAATTTATACTATTAGTGTTTCCACAGACAAAAACATCATCCACATATCTTTTGTAAATTTTAATATCTCCAAAAATACACATATTTAAAATACTACTCTCATATGTAGATAAAACGAAATTGCAAACTTGTGCAACTACAGGCAATCCCATAGGCCAACCTTTGGTCATTTTATAATATTGACCTTCAAAAGATGCAACAATATTATTATTAAAAAATTTTAAAGAATCAATGATAAATTTTATCATATATTTACAAATATTTTTACTTTTTAATGCATGTTCAATTATTTTTATGGAACTCATTCTATCAATAGATCCATACATTTCTGTAACATCCAATGAAGCAATAATATCATTTTCATCAATAATTACATTTTTAATACTATTTGCAAAGTCAAACGATGAAGCAATAGTATTTTCCACAAATCCTAAAAAGTCTTGTAAAAGTTTACCAATATATTTAGAAGTCTGATATATGAAGGAACCACCAAAATCTATCATAACTCTCAAAGGATTACCTTCTTTATGTAATTTTATATTTGCAAAAATACGAGGACATATAGCACAAGAAGGATGTATCATATAGTATACATTATTATTTTTATGGGTTGCATATATATATATATATATATATATATATATATTTATATCCTCACTGTTTATATATATATATATATATATATATATAAACAGTGAGGATGGCCAATTCTTCTACAAGCTTTATGTTAAATGCTTAGCCAGAGCCAGCACTTAAAATATCTCTGTCAGGAACCCCTCCCCACATTCCTGACCATGGTTTCGTGCTTTGGAACTCCTCAGAGAGGTGTCAGGGTAGGTTCAGACACTAGGTCTAAAAGTACCAACCCAAAGCTAAACACTTAGCTAAAAATTATCTATTGAGTGGAAAACCTGAAATTTTCAGACATCTACATGTCTTCAAACCAAGCAATCCAACTCAAATAGCTATACGGGGCTGATAGATTTTCAGCCATACCACATATTAGTAGTCATAGCAATATAAAATTGCATAAGACTTTTTGCAGAGACTATAAATAGACAAAATAAGTGTCTTAGATCAATTCATAGATCACATGACACTATCTCTTAAGCTTGTAAGTTATAAACAGTGAGGATTGCCAATTCCTCTACAAGCTTTATGATAAATGCTTAGCCAAAGCCATCACTTAAAATAACTTTGTCAGGAACCCCTCCCCAAATCCCTGACGAGGGTTTTGTGCTTTGGAACTCCTCAGAGAGGTGTCAGGGTAGGTTCAGACACTAGATCTAAAAATACCAACCCAAGGCTAAACACTTAGCTAAAAGTTATCTATTGAGTGGAAAATCTGAAATTTTCAGACATCTACATGTCTTCATTCTGCCCTACTTGCTTATTTTCCAGATCTACTAGCTTACGAGCAACAATCCTGATGATATCGATCTAATTTATCTTATTCTGCCAGCATTGCAAAGTGGAGACACAAAAAGACTCTAATATAAATTTATATGATGAAATCGTTTAGCATGAAATAGAAGTTTGACTTATTTAAAGGTCATGACCTTTCATATTAATTATATCTCTAAGATTAGCAGGAGATCATCTAGTCAGATTGAGCATAATTCTGCAAGTTTATAATATATATATATATATATATATAAGATTTATTAATTTAATGAAATATGAATAAATCCTTGTATCATTATTTTATTAATCATTGGCCTCTTAATGTAAATATATATTTAATTACATTTAGATGGTAACAGATAAACCATATGACCTTTTATTTATAACTTAGCAGACGACATTCGACAGATTACTTTATTTGACTTATTATTGCAACTTATATGCCAATAATATATATATATATATATATATTATTGGCATATATATATATGCCAATATATATATATATAATGGATATGGATAATTGGTTTAGCGTTATGAGGAAATATACTTTTGAGATACCAATCCACCCCCAGAAGAAACAAAAGATAGTATTTAACTGATTTAGTTTACAAATATTATTTTAGAACTGAAGCATTAATTGTATACAAAATACATTTTATTAATAGATGAAAGGAGTTCAGTTTTATGGAGCAATAAACATGTGTGGGATATCTAGTGAACATATATATAATGCCACCGCAAAGATGTGCATCTGAAAACATTTAAGAAATATCATAAATTGATCTGGTTAGTAGAGCCACAATACTATGGCTTATGGATATTCATGGGTATTATCTAGAAATATAACAGAAAGATGTTGCATGCATTGTGGAATATTTATGTGATCCAGTCACAGATCCTTGCAGGTGCTTCTGAGAATTTATTGAATAAATAAACTGATATAAATCTGCAAATATTGGCAGAATTGGTTCATGAACAAAGAGTGGTCAGCTGTGCATTGAATGGGCTGGGTTTTTCCCAGAGCAATTCCCATATAGGGCCAGCTCATTTGATCAAATAGGTCTCCAGGGAGATTAAGAGCCTGGTTCGTGAACTTCAAGATAAAAGACGGGGTTCGGCTTTCGATATGCCTGGATAGAGAAGCATATATATATATATAAATGAACGATAAGGCCTGAATGCACACAATGGTGGAATAACAAATATAACTCTAAAGATTATTTACTTAATTACTACACATACATAATGGAATATCCACATAAATGTATGATTTAATTACTAGGCAGAAATGGATCATTTAAATTACTAAAATACATAACTCATTGGTATAAAGAATTTCCCCTTTCCCTTACTTTATTTTATATATAAACTTCCCACACCATTAAATAAGTATAAGAACTCAGTTATAAATGCTGTTGTTAAAATAAATACAATTATACATATATGAATGAGGTGATGGTGATGAATTTCAGAATAAATAGATTTGATTTCACATAATACATTTGAATTTTTAATACTAACACATTATTATTTAAACAAAAAAATAAGAAAACATTTCTTAGAAAAACAGATTTCTGCTGTTTTTCTACAAAAAAAATATGAGATAATATTTTGTTTTTCCCCAAATCTGCAAGCATTTGCTAAGGTAAAATAAGACTTGTTTTTAATTAAACTTAATCTAATCATCTCATAAAGTAGGGAAGGAAAATAAAAAAGAAATTACATACTAGTGAATTTGAGAGATTATTGGCATATTTAAAAGTACAAATATATAAAATATACGATAATAAAAGTTAAAAGATTATTGTCACATGAAAGTGAAAGAAAACAGATTTAATAGAGGCTCAATGATAAAAAAAAATAAAGTTATATAGAGATATGAACAAAACTGGAGATAAGTAAATTATAAATAATTTTACATAATATTAATTATCTAATAGACGACAGGGTTATTATTATAGAAGGCTGAGTTTAAGAGATTTATATATTAGGCAGCAGCTAAAGTTCTTTTTACCTCGATAAAATGTAGTGGCAGTTCTTGATGCTCTAGTGTCCATTTGGATTTGGTGAACTAGATCTAGATTTTGGGTCAATCAAGCAGGTAGCATTTACTTTTCAGTCTCTAAGCATTTTTACAGTTCATGGGTATGGGATCCAGAGATATGATTGTGGAAAAGAATGTTTTGAATGGAGAAAAAGGTGAACTTTTTCTACTCATGACACATTGTGTTATTAAAACCATGAGCATGGAATATATCTGCCATTGCTATTTTATGATGGTGCTCTTCTTTTTTGATTCAAATCTAGCAGTATTTATATCTATTTTTTAATGATTTTGGAAAGCACTTAGCTGCTAGACTTGAGGCAATTTGTGCACTTAGTAGATCTGACCAGATGAATCTTTTGTTTTAGTAAGTTTTGAGAACAATGCAATCCTGTTACAAATTTCTCGAACGATTGTGTTTTAAAATATAATCTTATGATTTTATAACAAATTGAAGTGGATAAAATTTCCACTAATGGATTCTTAGTTTACTGTTATAAATTATAACATTTTAATTTGGACTAATGGTTTCCAGTTAATTGTCTTAATTGCATTCAAAAAACTTTTTTAAGTGATTGTATCATTTTCTGACTGCTATGATTAAATAAATAATAAATTATATATAACTTTAAAACATGCATTAATAATACATATTTATTTTATACATATTTTAGAAGTAATCCCCCTGCACAAATAATATATTCATGTCTATTATGGACATATATGAATTAAAAGAAAATTAAATATTTCTTTATTAAAATTATCTACATTAAGATATCTATATATATATATATATATATATGTTAGTTTTAATAATTAAGCAAGAAAGAAAATATGTATTAGTAAATATGTATATATGCGTAAGGATGGAGTTTAAATACGGTTTGGTGGTGGGAGATTCTAAGTGGGCTGTGAAGCTTGATCTGAGTATCAGGTGGACTGCTTCAATATATATTGTGCCATTACAATTTAGTCATTAGCTAAATTTGTATTAATGTGCATAAAAGAAAATGTAAAACAAAAATCACCATCACATTTTTATATAAAAAGAAAGCTGTAGGGCATCCAAGTTTAAACCCTACAAGATCCAGTTTTAAAAGCTTAAGATAGAAAGAGAGTGGGACAACAGTTATATTCTTTATTTGTCTGTGTGTTGATAAAAAAACTCAAAAAGAGTTTTACACACAGTTAATTATTCAGTGTTTATTTATTTTTTCTTAAAAAAAATAAAGTTATAATGCATATGTATAGGCAGCGTGTGTTATAAAAGCTATTTAGTTAGCCACTTTTAAATTACGCATATTAACTTTCTTTAAAACTAACCTACACTTGCTAAATTTTAATATTTTATTGTATACTTTTATTTTTGTTTTTCTATAATTGTAATTTGGATTTAAAAGCTAAGGATTTAATTTTAAATATTAGGGTTATAATTACTAAGTTAGCAATTAGATTATTTTAATGTCACTTTATAAATAATTTGAATGAGTGTGTGTGAATATTGCATACATAAACTATATATTTGTTTATTAAATATTGAAAGGAAGAAGGGTTAAATCTGTCAAATTATTTTATTTTACAATTTTGTGTTAAGGGAGAAAATCTGTTGAATCAGATATATATTTTGTAGCAATTTTGTTTTTATAAATGATTGTTTGTCATTATGGGGTTTAAGCTTGGTGGTAACTCTAATTTTGAAATTGTCTCATCTTAAGCTCAAAAGAAATAAGCCCAAATTTGAGATGTTACATAGGTGTAAAAAAGGATTGACTATTTTTTCCTTCAAAACAAAAGTTTGTCTGGAAACCAGGTGTGTGATGTTTTTTTTTTAAGGTTCCTGAAAAAAGTTGCACTTTCCAGCTAAAAAAAGGAATTGGTCAAAAATAGAAATAAAAATCAGATATAAAAGCAGACTGGAAAATTGGTTGAGTGATTATTATTATAATAATTGTGATAGAGATCATTTTAAAAAATTAACGAAACTAAAGCAGACAAACATTTTTAATTCTGCTAGATAACGTTTTTTTTAAATCATTTTTTTATATCAAGTTTTGAATGTTGAAAATATAATGATGGTGGGGTAAAAAAATTAATATATGTCTTGTCTGTCCACCAGACTCATCATCAACTAGCACATCATATAGGAAAGAAAAGATGTCTTGTCTGAAAAATAATATTCTACACCTTTCAACTGACCGAGACAAATAAAATGTTTTTAAACAGAAAAAAGAAAACATCCACCTGCATTTAAAATCAGAAAACTAGAGTAATCTACTAATAAATATTAAATCATCAAGTCCAATTAATTGTTCCAGTAACTGAGTTTAAACCCAGAAAATTTATAAATGTGAAAACAACTGCTGTACTTCATCTACTAAAAGAATCATGCTTGACAGGAAGAGAAGAAAAATTAATATAATGATTTCCAAATTGTCCACTAAAGCAAGTAACCTCAATAGGATCATCATCATCAAACAATCATACACCTCAAGAAAAAGATTGTTCCAATGTAAAAGGGAAATGGTAGCTGCAGAAATATAAACATTATACAAGATAAGTTTGAGCCCTTGGAAGTTTGCCACAAAACAAAGGATCGGTAATATGACTTTTTATATCTATTTTCTTTATGATATCAGAGTCTTAATAAACTTTTAGCAATAAAGTGGTATATTTTATTTAAAGAACTTTTAAAACAATTCAGATCGATTAAAACCAATAATTTCTTACTAAAATAATAACCTTGAGCTTCATAAATGATTTTGAATGTATCAAAATTATTTATTTATTAATTTACAGTTATGAAATATTAATGTGTAAAATATTTTTTTTGTATTGTTATTTTGGTTTTAAATAATATTTTGGTTTTTACGGGGATAAAAACACACACATACATAATAATACTTTACCTGTGTATAATTGTGAGTGAATGTAAAGGAATGAGCAGTATTAAAATATTAAATTATTTGTCTTAAAAAAGTGTAGGTTTCAGAGTGTAGAAGGGAAGGGGAGAAAATGGTTTAAAACTTGTTTCTAAAACTTGCTCCTTCCAATTCTACTAACATTTTTTTTAACATTCTGCTTACATGTTAGATTATAAGGTATGTATGCCAATGAGTGATTTTTTTTTTTATGAAATATTTTTCTTGTGGATAGAACATTTTAACAAATCGGTTACCCAATTTAATACCATATACATTTGATGGGAAAGAGGGAAGAACTTGAAATTAATCTGAAGATTGCAATATAATCAATTATTATTCTTATTATTATTCATATCAAGTTTCATGTTTATCTATAAAGTTTCATGTAGATATTAGTAATGCATTAATAAATTTTAATTTGTTTTATTAAACGAGGCATATATATTACATTAAGAGTAGTCTTTATTAAGTGTGATTATTCATCATGAAGGTGAATATTAGCTATTTAAGTTCCAATTACATATACTAAAATTAAGCAATAATTATGAATTTCTTTATAAAAATTAGGTTTATGATTAGGCTTAGTCCTAAGGCTGTGGTTAATCATTATCATTGTCATTATCATCATCATCATCATCACATTTTAATTAATGAGCTGTTTAAATGTTTAAAGGCCATATATAAATATTTATTTCATAGTATTTAGTAATTTCTTAGTAATATTATAACCACCATCCCATCATCTATTTCATGCAAAGATGAGTGAATTACCATTCTAGGTTAATAGTAATCTGAGCTAGTAAAACTTATAAAAAAGTATTAAACACATTTATTATGTTATGCTTTAAGAAATGATTTATGTCTAATGAATTTTGTATACTCACTTTGGTTTAAGGATGTTTTATGCTTACCTAAATATTAGTGCATACAGTGATATGGCTCTATAAAAAGCAAAATCCTCCATTTTTATTAAAAATAAAGTACCAAAATGGGACTCAAACATGGTACATGTGAAAGATTATTAGATATAACTGTGTCTAGATTCAGATAAACAAGTGGTGCCCTGCTAGACCATATTCACTTGGTATTTGTTTAAATATGCACTTAACATCAAACCAAGAAATGAAAGTGGATAAAATCTACTGTCTGTATACCTGAGAAGATATTTTATTGAGTTACTAGTGTGCTCACCTCACTTTATTTTCATTTACCTGAGTTATAATAGTTGTTATTAATAATTTGTTTATAATTATTGATATTGTGATATCTTGAGAAATCTAATTATAGAAATATATTTAATTTATTCCTATTCATCATTTTAATATTTATGACCTTATGGCTATATAGCTACTATCCAGGAGTATGTTTCATTTAATCCAATGACCCTTAATATAATTGATAACTCAGTCTGATCTTTTGTTTAATAGCTTATGCTCAGTGAGTTACAATGTTTAATTATTTTCTCTTTGATATAAAATTTTTATTACAATTCTTTTTCGTTTATTAAGCCAAATATTTATATTTGAATCTTTTCTTTTGATCACTTTATTTTTGTTACAATGGCAATATGTTTGAGTTAAGCATTTTGATGTTTTCATATATTTTTGGCTACAATGCATTTGGCCTCAGGTAAAATATTTATAATGGTAATATTTTATCTTAATATCTTTCCGATCGAAATTTAAGTTACAATGGTGTCCAATGTGGGGCTATGATGTGTCACCATATACCTGAAAAAGGGAGTCTATAGAATGATAGATGTTTAGTTAAAAAAGAGAGAAATTTTTTAGTAATTTTTTTTTTCTTTCAGGAAAAAAAAATTTTTGTGTTACAAAATTTTCTTGGCCATATAGTATTGTTTAAATTTGTGTGTGATGATGTTTAATATGATTTAATTTCTCATTGATGATGATAAAATGGGTACAGCCATAAAACAGCTTAGTTTTGTTTTTATCAATTTTGAAAATAGATGTATATCACAACTTAAGACAGAGATGAAATAAATAATATAATTTTTTTAAACATTAAAATGATTTATTGCCAGATAGGATAGGCATGGTAATAATGATGAATTATGGGATAGTAGTCTCATGTGTGTTTGGGGAGTTCATTTTGTAATAAGTCTAGGATTTTGGAGGTTGGATTGAATATTTGATCATTGGAGTTTGATTGGTTAGATTGCAGTTTTGATGATGAGTGGAGAGTTTTGTCATTGCCTTGAGAATGATATGTATTTGTGTAACCCATGAATGATCAAACCCATTCACTGCTCCAACCAAAGTTATAAGTTATCTTTATTCTATCATGAAGCAGTTAACAGTAGTCCTGCCATTATAGCAGCCTATAAGTCTCCAAAAGAGAGAGCATGGCATAGTTTTTCCAACCCAGTTTATAAGTTTTTATTTTATTTTATCATGAAGCAGTTAACAACAGTCCTGCCATGATATCAGCTTATAAGTCTTCAAGACAGAGAGCAAGGCTTAGTTTTCTGTAAAATATAATAAGCATGGCATCCTTTGATACTTGCCACATAAGACTCCAAAAGAGAGAGCAAGGCATAGTTTATCTATTTTAGCCCCTAAGACTTAATACTTCTTTTATTGCAACATAGTTTGCATCATTCAATCAAGGGTTGTGGTAGTTAATAGTGATCGAATTGGGATGATCTTCTGTGTGCTCTGATGCATTGTGTGATTATAGTGCTGTGACTGAGTTCTTTTATTTATCTCATGATTGTGAACCACTAGTCATCCTGTGGACTGTCAATATCTGTCATACCTCTAGGGAAATAGATGGATATATAATTTGGGCTATTGCAGACAGACATGCACTATATAGATTATTGTTGTGTAATTCATTAAATAAGGATATTAAATATTTTTTTTGTATTTGTAATGCATGATAAGGTGGAAAGAACATCAGTCAATCAGTCAGAGATAGGTGTCAGACAAGGAAGGATGTGTAAGTTTTTGGTGGTCAGGGAAGCACAGATGGGATATATATATTGAATATATTAAAATTTTAATAAGATGAGTGAACTTCGACCTGCAAATGATAATGCAGATGATTAAAAGTTTTGAACAAAAGATGGAGAAAAGTATAAAAGATATGCTAGAAGATAATAGAATCTGGAGAGAAAGTTTAAAAGAAGATAATAAAATAGGCATAGAGAGTGTAGAAAGTTTAAAAGAAGAGGATAAGATAATTGAAGATGAATTAAAAGAAAAAATCAATAGCTCTGTTGAAAATGACAGCAAAATTCCTATGGCTTTGGAAAATAAAATAGAGAAACATGAGGAAAGTGTCTCAATTCCTGGAAATGATAGTCCTTATACAGAAGAGGATAGAGAGGTTGTAATTGGATTAGAAATTATCAAGAAAGTAAAGGGGATAGTAATAAGGACTGAAGAGTTTCAGATTCAAATAAAGAAGGAAGCACTATCAGGTATAAATTTGACCAAGCAGATGATTGATCATATGTATCGAAAATTATGAGATTATAAAGATCCCAAAAGAAATAAGGAAAGTCTGGAACAAAAGCTATGTTATTTTTGTGAAAAGATGGGTAGAAAGTCTAAGAGAGGATAGTAAAAAGGGTATAATAGACGATAGTCAAAGATTAGAAGATAATGCTGAAACCTCTTTAGAAGATAGAGCAGGAGAGATGTATGAATATGTTAGAATTGTAAAACAGGAAGGTAGTCAGGGCTTACCAATGTTAAAAGATAATCTCGATAGTCAGACTACTGATAATGAAGAAAGGAATAAGATCTTAGATGAGACAATAAATAAACTAGCTAGTACACTGATAGAGAATAGGTCCCAAGAAGTAGAAAAGTCAATAGTAGCTGCAAAACCAAATCTCCCAGTAAAGAAAGTATATGAGGAGATGACCAGAAAGCAGATTGGGATAGATCACGAAGTGAAAAGAAGGAAAATAGAGTGGGAGGAAAAACTTCATGCACCAGATAAGGTGATTGAGTTAAGAGAGGCAATAAGAGATGAAACCAGATGTTGTAGGAAAAGAACAAAGTAACTAACCTGCATGTGTGCATTCAAAAATCTGTCTTCTTAAATAGATTAGAGATACCTTATATATGGTATAGAGAATCCATCTTTCTGAAAAATTTATATATCCAGTCTGTATTGTACAGAGAATAAATTTCTCTGAAAAATTCAACTGGTCTGAAAAGTCAAAAATAACTTATATCTGGTACAGAGAGGCAATCTCTCTGAAAAATGTAAATGTCCAGTGTGTATCATACAGAGAATCAATCTCTCTGAAAAATTTAAATACTATGAAAAAGTTAAAAGCAAATTATGTCTGGTATATAGAGTCAGTCTCTCTAGAAGATAATTTAAAAATAAATTATATGTGGCACAAAGAGTCAATCTCTCTAGAAAACATACAAAAAAAGTACGTATTGTATAGAGAGTCAATCTTTCTGAAAAACTTCAAGGCATATTACGTATGGTACCAAGAGTCCATATTTCTAAATGGAGTCTGTAATAAGAGGTTATATAAAATAAATCCTCTGGATATGTTTTATAAATATCCAGTAAAAATGAAAAATAAAGATCTCCAAAATGGACTAAAAGAACCTTTGCAGTTTTAGGTAGTCAACATTATGAATTTCAAAAAGGAAAAGCCCAGAGTCAAACTCAAGAGCTGAATTATTTAGAGTGGTCCTGATATAATAATTTTATGTTAGCAAGCCCCAAAGAAACCAATTTAAAAAGTTTCTGCATTTGTATGAAGGACCATTCCAAATTATCAAGAAAATAGGAGAGAATTCCTTTATGCTTGCTACTCTTGATGGGAATAAGGGAACATATAATGCTAGGAATTTGATCCCTTATCCTTCAGCAGAGTAGCTTGGGAATGATCTCCAAATAAATTATATTTAAGTTTCCTAATGAAAAGGGGATTTGGTAGGCATCTAGATGGTGTTTACCAGTAGTTAGAAATTTTTTATTGGTGTGTTTATTATTATTAGTGTTATTTTATTGGTTAGAATTTTCTTTTTAGATATAGTTAAGGAAAAAAGTTCTGATGTTTTTATTCAAAGGGGGGGGGTGGTGTGCCATTACAATTTAGTCATTAGCTAAATGTAGTAATGTGCATAAAAGAAAATGTAAAACAAAAATCACCATCACATTTTTATATTTAAAAAAAGCAGTAGGGCATCCAAGTTTAAACCCTACAAGATCTAGTTTTAAAAGCTTAAGACAGAAAGAGAGTGGGACAACAGTTATATTATTTATTTGTCTGTGTGTTGATAAACAAACTCAAAAAGAGTTTTACACACAGTTAACTATTCAGTATTTTTTTGTTAAAAAAATAAAATTATAACACATATGTGTATAGGCAGTGTGTGTTATAAAAGCTCTTTAGTTAGCCACTTTTAAATTACACATATTAACTTTCTTTAAAACTAACCTACACTTGCTAAATTTTAATATTTTATTTTATACTTCTATTTTTGCTTTTCTATAATTGTAATTTGGATTTAAAAGCTAAGGATTTAATTTTAAATATTAGGGTTATAATTACTAAGCTAGCAAATAGATTATTTTAATGTCACTTTATAAAAAATTTGAATCAGTGTGTGTGTAAACATTGCATACATAAATTACATTTTTATTTATTAAATATTGAAAGGAAGACAGGTTAAATCTGTCAAATTATTTTTTTTTTACAATTTTGTTTTAAGGGAGAAAATCTGTTGAATCAGATATATATTTTGTAGCAATTTTGTTTTTATAAATGATTGTTTGTCATTATGGAGTTTAAGCTTGGTGGTAACTCTAATTTTGAAATTGTCTTATCTTAAGATCAAAATAAAGAAGCCCAACTTTGAGATGTTACATAGGTGTAAAAAAAAGATTAAGATTTTTTTTCCATCAAAACAAAAGTTTGTTTGGAATCCAGGTGTGTGATATTTTTTTTTAAGGTTCCTGAAAAAAGTTGCACTTTCTAGCTAAAAAAAATGAATTGATCAAAAATAGAAATAAAAATCGGATATAAAAGCATTCTGGAAAATCAGTTGAGTGATTATTATTATAACATTTGTGATAGAGACCTTTTTTAAAAAATTATTGAAACTAAAGTAGACAAACATTTTTAATTCTGCTAGATAACCTTTTTTAAAAAAAAATCATTTTTTTTATATCAAGTTTTGAATGTTGAAAATATAAGGATGGCAGGGTAACAAAATTAATATATGTCTTGTCTGTCTACCAGATTCATTATCAACTAGCACATCATATAGGAAAGAAAAGATGTCTTGTCTGAAAAATAATATTCTACACCTTTCAACTGACCAAGAGAAATAAGATGTTTTTAAACAGAAAGAAGAAAACATTCACCTGAATTTAAAATCAGAAGAAAAGAGTAATTAAATATTAAATCATCAAGTCCAATTAATTGTTCCAGTAACTGAGTTTAAACCCAGAAAATTTATAAATGTGAAAACAACTGCTGTACTTCATCTACTAAAAGAATCATGCTTGACAGGAAGAGAAGAAAAATTAATATAATCATTTCCAAATTGTCCACTAAAGCAAATAACCTCAATAGGATCATCATTATCAAACAATCATACACCTCAAGAAAGCGATTGTTCCAACGTAAAATGGAAATGGTAGCTGCAGAAATATAGACGTATTATACAAGATATGTTTGAGCCCTTAGAAGTTAGCCACAAAACAAAGGATCAGTAATATGACTTTTTATATCTATTTTCTTTATGATATCAGTCTTAATAAACTTTTAGCAATAAAGTGGTATATTTTATTTAAAGAACTATTAAAGACAATTCCCATCGATTAAAACCAAGAATTTCCTACTAATAATAACATTGAGCTTCATAAATGGTTTTGAATGTATCAAAATTATTTGTTTATTAATTTACAGTTTTAAAATATTAATGTGTAAAATAATTTTTTTGTATTATTATTTTGGTTTTAAATAATATTTTGGTTTTTACGAGGATAAAACACACACATACATAATAATACTTTACCTGTGTATAATTGTGAGTGAGTGTGAAGGAACAAGCAGTATTAAAATATTAAATTATTTGTCTTAAGAAAGTATATGTTTCAGAGTGTAGAAGGGAGGGGGAGAAAACGATTTAAAACTTGTTTTTAAAACTTGCTCTTTCCAATTCTACTAACATTTTTTTAACATTCTGCTTACATGTTAGATTATAAGGTATGTGTGCCAATGAGTGAATATTTTTTTATGAAATACTTTTCTTGTGGATGGAACATTTTAACAAATTGGTTACCCAATTTAATACCATATACATTTGATGGGAAAGGGGGAAGAACTTGAAATTATTCTGAAGATTGCAATATAATCAATTATTATTGTTATTATTATTCATATCAATTTTCATGTTTATCTATAAATTTTCATATAGATATTAGTAATGCGTTAATAAATGTTAATTTGTTTTATTAAACGAGGTGTATATATTTCATTAAGAGTAGTCTTTATTAAGTGTGATTATTCATCATCAAGGTGAATATTAGCTATTTAAGTTCCAATTAGATATACTAAAATTAAGCAATAATTATGAATTTCTTTATAAAAATTAGGTTTTTGATTAGGCTTAGTCCTAAAGCTGTGGTTAACCATTATCGTTGTCATTATCATCATCAACATCATCACATTTTAATTAATGAGCTGTTTAAATGTTTAAAGGCCATAAATAAATATTGATTTCATAGGATTTTGTGATTTCTTAGTAATATTATAACCACTATCCCATCATCTATTTCATGCAAGGATGAGTGAATTGCCATCCTAGGTTAATAGTAATCTGAGCTAGTAAAACTTATAAAAAAGTATTAAACACATTTATTATGTTAAGCTCTAAGAAATGATTTATGTCTAATGAATTTTATATACTCACTTTGGTTTAAGGATGTTTTATGCTTACCTAAATATTAGTGCATACAGTGATATGGCTCTAAAAAAAGCAAAATCCTCCATTTTTCTTAGAAATAAAGTACCAAAATGGGATTCAAACCTGGAACATGTGAAAGGTTATTAGATATAACTGTGTCTAGATTCAGATAATCTAGTGGCGCCCTGCTAGACCATATTCACTTGGTATTTGTTTAAATATGCACTTAACATCAAACCAAGAAATGAAAGTGGATAAAATCTACTGTCTGTATACCTGAGAAGATATTTTATTGAGTTACTAGTGTGCTCACCTCACTTGATTTCCATATACCTGAGTTATAATAGTTGTTATTAATAATTTGTTTATAATTATTGATATTGTGATATCTTGAGAAATCTAATTATAGAAATATGTTTAATTTATTCCTACTCATCATTTTAATATTTATGACCTTATGGCTATATAGCTACTATCCAGGAGTATGTTTCATTTAATCCAATGACCCTTAATATGATTGATAACTCAGTCTGATCTTTTGTTTAATAGCTTATGCTCACAAGTTACAATGTTTAATTCTTTTCTCTTTGATATAAAATTTTTATTACAATTCTTTTTCGTTTATTAAGCCAAATATTTATATTTGAATCTTTTCTTTTGATCACTTTATTTATGTTACAATGGCAATATGTTTGAGATAAGCATTTTGATGTTTTCATATATTTTTGGCTAAAATGCCTTTGGACTCAGGTAAAAATATTTATAATGGCAATATTTTATCTTAATATCTTTCCGATCGAAATTTAAGTTACCATATATATATAATTTCTTATTTTATTTTATTCTTATAATATTTAACTCTAACATAATATTTTTTATATTTTATATTATTATTATTATTCATTTTACTAACAATTATTAGTTATAATTTATTCATTGAATAATTTATACTCTATTTTAAGTTATAATATTATTTTAAACACTTTTTATATCTCCTAACTTCAATGCTAAATTCAAATTTTACAATTTTTTTACCATTATACTTATAATTACACCTATTAACAATCAATATTTATAAATTATTCATTCAATAATTTATAATCCATTTTAATCTATAATCTTATTTTAAACACATTTTAAAACTCACTTTTACATCTCCTATTCTTAGCTGCTAAATTCAAATTTTCAAAATTTACTGTTATAATTTTAGTACCCTTCTCTTTAATTTCTCTACTTATATTATTAGAAGCTCCCTCTTTTGAGTTTTTATATAACCAAATTTTTAAAAAAAGTTTATATTTTATATCCAATTTTTTTTCAGGCCCAAATTTCTATTCAAAACTGTCTTAATATTATTAATATAAATATACTTTTTTTTATTTTTCTTTCCCTTTTATTATCTTTAAATAGTATCATCAATATAGAATCATTTTCAAACTAATGTTCTTTCTCTAATTTATTCACTGATATATTTTCATAAATTAAAGATAGGGCATGAGTTTGAAAAGGATTCTATACAGAGGATACAATTTACAGATAATAAAAGAGTTAGGAAAATAAAAGTGAATATTTATATTTAAAATATTAATTCAGTTTTGAATAGAGATTTGTATCTGAAAAAAAAAATTGATATAAAATAAAATAAAAATAAAAATTTACTTATATAAAAAGTCAAAAGTGGGTGGGGCTAAAATATATGTGTATAATTTAAAGAGAGAGGGGTACTAAAAGTATAATGGTAAATTTTTAAAATTTGAATTTAGCAGTTGATGCTATAAGATATAAAGTTGAGTTTAAAATAATATTATAGATTAAAATAGAGTATAAATTAATGACTGAATAAATTATAAATACTGATTGTTAGTAAATTTAATTACAAGTATAATGGTAAAAAAAAATGTTAAAATTTGAATTTAGCATTGAAGTTAGGATACATAAAATGTGTTTAAAATATTATTATAAATTAAAGGTAATGGTATATAATATGCAGTTACATTATTTTAAAAAATTAAAATAAAAAGATCGTAAATAAAAATTGATTTATTAAAAAGAAAAAACTTGGCTTAAAAACTGAAAATTAAAAGTTATATTTAATATCTATATATTTGCACAGATAAAAAAACTTTAATGTATTTTTTCTTTTTAAAATAAAAAAAAAGTATCTGAACGTACTTTTTTATAAATAAAATAAAATATTGATATTTTTAAAATAGAAGTAAATAATTTCTATTATGTTTAATCTTAAAAAATGTAAATGATTGTTTGTTTTTTTTAATAATAAGATTGTTTTAAAGCAAACTAGCCCTTGGGGCACTTAAAAGAATTTAAAATGTCAGATAAGAGAATAAAAAGAATTAGCTTGACTAATGGAAGCACCAAGCCACAGCACAAACCAAAAAAGAGTCTCTAGGATTAGTGACATCTTGGTTGCTGAATCCGAAAATTTGATGATAAGAGGCTAATAAAAATATAAAAGCCAAAATATTATTATTCAAAGTAATTTTGGTCTTAGATGCTGCCTATTAGCTATATATGAACTGTAGCTGTATTACAGATTTCGCAATGTAGGGGTCTGCATTAGATTTAATTTCTTGACAACCAGATGAGGCCTCCCTATAACAGGTATGGACCAAAAAGAATGACAAGTAGTGGCTTCGTTTTAATGAGGACAAAGAATCTAGTAAGTGATCACGAAGATGGAATTCTATATCTGCAGATTCAGGAATGTATAAACTTTTTCACTTATCTAATAGGAACTTTTTCTAAATTTGCAATGAGTAACTGAAAATAAGTAATCAATCAGTAAAAAAGTAATATAAATAAATGGACTCTTATCTGATCAAGAATAGAACTCTAAGTCAATTAATATTTATTTTATATAAGTTTGCTATTTTAATCATTTCATTTTTTTTTTACATTAATATGTATTGACTAAATTATTTAAATGTATTAAATTTAAGTTGGGTGTAGATGGCTGCATAGATTTGTTAATGTTTATGTTTATTTTAAAGGGTTTTTATTTCAGGTTATTCATTTCGCAGTTAGGTAAATACTGGTGGAGGGATATATGGTTGTTTATATCAATGCAAGGTGAAGTGTGTTTAGCATACAGGGCAAAGCCCAATTGAATGCATGACCCAAAGATGTAATCGTTGCATTGCAATGGACACAGATGTATTTCCTGTACCATTGACCCCTTTTTTAGCTCTATGGATGGGGACTATAAGTCAGCAGTAGGACCACTCTCCCCCCATATGTAGCATTTCTCTTTAATTCTTTCATATACATGATTTCCTCACCAGACAGATGCACATTCCTATACTGGATGAAGATCATGTCCTTTAAATAATATCATGCAGAAGACGCACATTCCCGACTGCATGGTTTTATGCTAGCATCTTCATATTGCATTGGTTGCATTTCGTATAGCAGGAAGCAAGCATTGGTCTGGTTATGAACTTTTAGTCTGATATTGAACAATTGTTTTGAAAAGTCTTTAACTGAGTAATCTACATAGCCTATCTATACTCAAGATTATAAAACCAACTTTTATAAAATGTCCATCTGTGTGAAATGTTTAAAATAATAAGTTAAACTTCAAAATTAATAACCAATCTAATATAATAAATTTTGTTCCTGAATTTTAAATGTTTATTTATATGTTTATTAATAAATGTTTGTGTGTTAATTACTGATAGTGGCTTATTTTATTTTATTTTTTTTTAATATTAATATATTTCTTTTAAGCAAGTTTTATATTAAATCTCTGTGTCTGCATGAGTTAGTGGCATGGGCTGATGGTCAGAATAAAATATATATGTAAATGTTTTATCTTAACAGCACATATCTGCCTACTCTATAAATTTTCCAGGTTCAAATAGCCTGGTGGCGCCCTGTAGAGCAGATATGGTAAGACACAATCACCCCGACTGTTATATAATATAGAGTACAAAGTATTGAATGAATGAACTATAAATAATGATTGTTAGTAAAATGAATAATAACATTGTAAAGTATAAAAGATATTAAGTGAGCATTAAATATTATAAAAATAAAATAAAGAATAAAAATAGAATATATATATATGAAATATTTTAATTAATAAATAGAGAGTATAAAAAGGGTAAAAATAAATAATAATAATAATAATAATAATAATAATAATAATAATAATAATAATAATAATAATAATAATAGTAATAATAATAATAATAATGTAAATTAAAAGATTTTATAAGACTATATATATATAATGTAAATTATAAGTTCATATATATTTATTTTTATATGTTTGTATTATGTTGTAGTTCTGAAGAAGATTCCTGAGACAATCAAAATTGTTAATTGTAAAAAAGGGTGGCAAAAAGCATTATGTAACAGTAGTAATGTGCATGAACAATTTAGTATTATATGGTATACATTTGGCAATGCAATTAGAAAGAGTATTTCAAATGATTAATAATAATAACAACAACAACAATAACAACATCAGCAGCAGCAATAACAACATTGATGATGAATGATGATGATGATGATGATGATGATGATGATGATAATAATAAAAATAATAATAATAATAATAATAATAATAATAATAATAATAATAATAATAATAATAATAATAATAATAATAATAATAATAATAATAATAATAATAATAAGGTAGTTGTTTTGTTGACATCCACAACATTGGATGATGTAATTTATGTGCTAATACACATAAAAATGCCTTTTTCGTAGCAGACATTTTGCAGCTGTGTTTATGTGTAATTCAACAATTCTGCTGTAATACACATTACAGACCACTTTGTCACATTGCAGTAAATTATTTATGCTGAATCTCACACTTCACGCTTGTTTACAGTGTAGTGTGAAGGTGTGTTTAATTCAAGTAATCTAATGTTCTTATTTTTACTTTAATTTTTTTATATATTTAATGAAATCATGCAATTTAAGTATTTGATAATTAACGGACTGTTTACACAGTTCTGTATTGAAATTTTAATGTGCAAAACATTGTTCAAGGATATGTTTGAACATACTTGAAAAGAGTTAACATGTCAAGTAGCGTTTACTCGAGAATCTCCATGAGAAATGAATAATAATGGCACAGGAAAATCCAGATGTTGTTTGATTTTGTGTGATTTACCAACAATGGATTGTGATGAAGTTTCCTTTTTGCAAAGCAAAAATGTACTTCCAAATTCAAAGAAATGTGAATGTGGAACCTCAATGAGTTTTAGAATTGAAAAAAGTTAATGTCAGTTTAGATTGTCATCTCATTCATGCAGTAGAATAGTTTTCATTAGAAATCTCACTTGGTTTAAGAGCTCCAGAATACCATTGGTTAAAGTAATATGTAATATATTTCTGGAGCCATGAACACTTAACTGTTGAAGCTGTCCAGAAAGATTTGGGCTTAAGCCAAAATGGCATTTTTCATGAGCCTTGCTCTGAGAGTTTGTCAAATTGGTGGGTCCAGTTTGATAGTTGAGGTTGGTGAAACTATATTTAGCTGGAGAAAGAACTACCAGGGAAGAGTACTACCTCCACAATATATTTTTGGGGGGATTGTGCTGATGGGCAAATGAATGTTTTCTGTCATGCATTTCTTGCAGATCTGCAACCACTCTTTTGCAGGCTGTGAAAGATAACATCAAATCAGGATCGACTATCTTCTCTGACTATTGGAAGGGTTACAAGACTGTTGATCTTGAGGCAGCTGGAATCCACCATCTGACAGTCAACAACACTTATAACTTTGTGGACACTTCCACAGGAACTCATACCCACAACATTGAACATCTTTGGGTCTGGTAAAGTCTCACAATAGGAAACAAGGAACTCACAGAAAATATCTGTCAAACAACATGGCTGAATTTATTTTGCATCATCTCCACAAAGTCGAAGATGTTTTTCTGGCCATAATTGCAGAGATGTCTTTATCACAGTGTGTCAAAGCACAGTAGGTCTTTTTGAATTATTTAATTTGTTCATATTATTTAAAAAAAAAAGTTTACTTAATAATCTTTTATGTTGTTTTTGAAAATAGAAGAAAGTTATTTTTACAATTGTTTGAAGTTTTGACTGAAACTAAAAGTTTGAAAATTTATTTATCATAATTTTAATATTTGATGTTATTTTACTAAATGAGTTTTAAAGTTTGTCCCTGTTATTTTAAAACCTTTCTAAAGTTGTTTATTTTTATAGCAAAAAAAAAAAAATGTAAAAACTTTTACTTTTGTCGATGTTAGTTTTATGAAATCGGCAGTAAAAAAAAAGCCTTCTACGTTTTAACTTTTTTTTTTTTTTTTAATACTAAAACAAATGTTATTAAACTTAGTCAATGTTATTTTTAATCCTTTATCAATTTGTTTATCTGTCTTCAAACAAATTTTTATTAGGCTAAACAAAGGTTACATTTTATAAAAGGACAATATTAATGAAAAAAAAAAAGGTTATCCAATTGGTTGTTAAAAGAGACTGTTGTGATAGTTTTTGTTATGTTAAGTTTTTTTAAAAAACTGGAACAACTTCCAAGTCTCCTCAATTATGCATTATGAAGATAGTAATTGATCTCTTGATTTTATCTTTTGCATTGATTACAAGAAGCATTAGTTTTGATCTGGTTGAAGCTGGGTATACATTAACTAACAACTCATGTACCAGAATGAATAAGTGATACAAATTGAAAGTCTTATTATAGGAAATTGTTTTGTTTTAATACATTCTTTTAGAGATTTTATTCTTTAATGGGAGGGGGGTTTAATAAGATATATTTTTGTTAATATTAGTTTATAAAAAAAAAAAACGTTGATAAAAAAAAAACCACTAAGTTTAAAGTTTGTATGTTTTTTTATTATTTGTGTAACCCAAAAAAAAAAAAAAAAAAGTTTAATAACTTTGAACTTGTTGATAACTGTTTTTAAAAAAGCAGTAATCCAAAAAAAGGTTGTTTGTACTATTTATTGATCTAACCAAAAAAAAGAAAAAAAAGCCTACTAAGTTCGTTTGTGTGATTTATTTGTTACATTTTGATTTACCATTGTCAAACCCCGACGCCATCCATTTCTGCTAAATACACTAATGATTATAAACATCCTCGAAACTACAGATTATCTCTAGCACAGCTATACTCTTTAAACCTCAATTAAATATTAATATATCTGTTTTGTTTTTTTTTGTTTACTACGCACGGAATTAGTCACCTTTCTCTATCCCGTATATAATATCTTTGTAGATATAATAAACAAATCCATACTTCCCCATACTTTCGGATTTATTTGTGTAACCCAAAAAAAAAAAAGCTTAATAACTTTGAAGTTTGTTTTAAAATGGTAAAAAAAAAAGTGCTATTTTTACAAATAAAAAAGCGTCATAACTTTTTAAAAGAAGTCTACTAAGTTTAACTTAAAAAAAAAAACCCTATGAAGTTTCGAGTTTGTTTGTGTGATTTATTTGTCTTTAAAACAGTGTTAGTTCATAATTTTATTGATGATATTTTTTTAAAAAAGCGGCAATACAAAAAAATGCCAATTCACTTTTGAGTTTGTTTATGTTCTTTAATTGTGTATAAAACACAGTAAGTTAATCATTTTGTTGAAGTTAGTTTTTTTTTTTAAAAAAAGCCGCAAGCCAAAGCACAAATGTAACAATATACCGTACATTTTTAATAATATATTGATTTTATTTTATATTTATTTATTTGATGTTAATAAAAATAAATGTTTACAAAAAATGAAATAAAATTTGTGTTTAATTTATTTTTAAATAAAAAAAAGTCAAAAATAAGTAATTCAAAAGTCAAAAACCAGCAATTCAAATTGAAAAAAAAAAAAAGGCCTGAGAATATTCATAATCTATATTTTTTAAAAAAAAAAAAAACAAGGACCTCCCGCAGCGTGGATGCCAACAAAATAACTACCAATAATAATAATTCAGTAGTAATATTTAATAATAATAATATTTCATGGCACATCTGGTTCTGGAAAGTATGGGAAACTTTCTACTAATTTTCTATATCAAATTTCTGGGACCAATGGTTACCCAAACATTAAGACATAACAGCAAAGTTTAAATTCAAACAAAATATGTATTAACATATTAACTGTAACAAATACAATATAAAATTACAAACATTGTAGCGATCCAAATAGCAAAGCAAATAATGAAATAATAATCACTAAACATATTTATAATAGATCTACATTGTCTACAGATTACAAATTTTTTCTGGGCTCATCTCATCTATGATAATCCTCAACCCAACATCTGCACTCATATTCTAGTATTGGGGACAAATAACTCCTATTTTATAGACTGTTAAATGAACTGTTTCAATCTGTGTTCATATTAGTTGAAGATCTTTTTTTTCTGAAGAAGAGCTTCATCAATACTAATATTACAATAAATATAATCATTATTAGAACAATGAACTTTTAGTCTTTATTAAAACAAATCAATATTTCTTTTCCCTATTTTTATAAGCTGATATTCCACATAAACTTAATGCTTAACTTATTATCTATAACTGTATAATTTAAGATGTTACTTTCACATCACCCACACTTATATTGCATACTTGTCCACAATATGAGTTTTTTACCCTTTGTCTTACTGGTCCAGTGGTGACTTGCTTCAGTATGAACTGGATATGATGTGAATTACTTATCTGAGTTTAAATTATTAACCTTAAATTTGGAATAATTATCGGTTAGATAACAAGCTGTGAGCTCAGCTACACTATACATTAATTCCTGAAATATGTTTTACCTATAATTCCCTAAAGCAAATAATTAGGTTCAACTAATACATAATGACCTGGGAAAACAGTAAACAATATTTAATTCAATCCATGGTAATCATGATAAAACCCTCATAATAGAAAATAAATCAATAAACAACATCATGGTAATTACATAAACCTAAGTGTGCCTTCTACCTGAGGCTATAAGGTATGTGAGATATTGTCTCTGCACATATAGAATAGGGTAAGCTAAATCACCACATACTACAACCATCTAAAATATTTTATCTCTTACGAAGTGAACTAATATCAGAGCTGGGAGTATATCCTCAATCTCCGAACACCTTCAAAGATAAAGCTATGCTCAATCTCAGGATTCGAGATAGCCAGAACTAAGCTCATCTCTAACAAACAAAAGTCATTTGCACTCTCACTTAAAACTAGTCTAATGTAACACTAAGCATAAATTTTTATTAAAGAATTAATACTATATACTAAGAAATGGGCATCCTTTATTTAGACACATCTTATCTTAACTCAATCACCCTTTAGAGGACAACAAACAAATACATAAAATATATGTATGAAGTAATAAGCATGCACACATTAAATTTAAAACTATTAACATAGCAATATTGTAAACCCATTTCACACTCCATTCTAAAGCATTCCATAAAATATATAAGCTAAAGTAATTAAATACTGAACAACTTTACATTTTCTGTTCTAACTGAAATTTAATACTGGGTCAAAATTTTAACAACTCATTAAAAACATAATAAATGAAATTAGACACATAGCGTAATAAACATATAATAATAAAAAAAATATTTTACTTAAAGCCTTTTCAACACCCTGCCTCATCTGTGACTGTTGTCTCTTTTTAAATTTTTTCCATGTTTTAATTTACACTTTATCCTAAGGAAGTAGATGCATAGCCATGGCTTGGAAAATTTAAATTATCCAAGTTGCAACTTTTTTTGTGACAAAACGAAATTTTGAAATGCATATTTAATAACATATTTACATTGTTCATTAAGATCCTGGCATTATTAATTTATCCTAGAAAAGTATACATTTGTAATATAAATTATTCCATAGTCACTTGTTAGTGCATTTTAATTTGTCATTCATTATGAATTGAATCATTTTCTGAGTCCGAATAAATTGAGAGAAAATAATTTCCAATCACAGGAGTACACCAAAATTTTGATTTAAAATTCTTGAAGGACTATAATTATTGATTTATTTAATACTGATATGAAACAACTGTTCTCTCAATCCCCTTTCATCACATATTGCTTGACATATAAAAATTGAGAATTGTTCCTATGATTAAAGTTTTATATATCACCCACATTTATTAATAATCTTCACTATCTACTTGAAGCAAATTTAAAATAGCCTTAACCAGGGGTCCCCAGCCCTATGCCCAGGGCACCATGGTGCCTGCAGACCATTTTACATGTGCCCACTGCTAATTGAACATGATAAAAAATATTTATCTGATACAAATAAATTTAATTTTTATAATTTCTTATAAATTATTGTATTACATTGTAATCAAATTGTAGGGCATACTATACTTTTACAGTGTAAAAATATAAACATTAATTATATGTTACAATTTTATTTTTGAAATAAATATTTGTTTGTACATTATGTGTATTATTAACAATATCCAACTATAAATTTACATTGAAAAAAATAAATGGTGCCCACCACCTGGCCAGTATTATAGAATGTGCTCTTAAGTGCAAAAAGGTTGGGGACACCTGCCTTAAACCTATGTCATAGTTTTTTAACATTTTCTAGCTATCCCCCATAAATTAACTATTAAACACATGTTATTACAAGCAAGTTAATTTTCCCCACCTTTTCATATATTAAACTATCACTTTTTAAATAATATTATTTGCCAATTTCAACACTTAATTTTTTATAAATAAACATATTACCAATTTTGCTGTACATGGCAGCCTTATCCCCCTTCCATACACTTAATACACTTATGCATTAGACTTTTCAATAAACTACAGAGACAATTTTATTTATATATCATGCAACCATTATAAGAAATTCTAATTTCTTATATATATATATTAATAATTCAAACAAATATATTTAACACAGTATTCAAAATTAAATAATCTATTCTTTACCAGAAGTACTTTCAATTGTTTCACTGACAATCTTTTTCAACTGTTAATACAAACGTACAAAAAAAAAAAACTTGCATTACCCATCATTCAATCTATTCAAATTTCCCACAATTCTGAATAGATTGAATGATGGGTAATGCAAGTTTTTATTTTTTGTACGTTTGTATTAACAGTTGAAAAAGATTGTCAGTGAAACAATTGAAAGTACTTCTGGTAAAGAATAGATTATTTAATTTTGAATACTGTGTTAAATATATTTGTTTGAATTATTATTATATAATTTAAAAATACAGACATTTAATGGTTGTAGTTATATATATATATATATATATATATATATATATATATATATATATATATCCATTAAATATATATATATATATATATATATATATATATATATATATAATCCGAGTTCCATTTGATCTGCATTTCTTCTATGAAAAAAAAAAAGATTTGTTTGCAAATTGTTCAAAAACTAGCATTGCCCTCAACTCATTGATCTTTGGTAGCCTTGATGCAAACCAAGGTCACAATTGCCCTTCCAAAAAATTTTTTTTAGAATGAAGAACCTAGCTATAAATTTATTTAAATACACATAATTTTCATAATTTATTATCTGTATAATTATTTTATTTTATTTCTAATGGCATTGGTCTTAAATGAGGTCCATTATAGATATCTCAAGTTCCCTCCTTGTTTAATGCACTGGAATTATCATTATTTTTTCTAATAATTCTAGAAGTTGTTTGCAAAGCACTGGTAGATGCTTGAACAATTCCTATTTTCTTCACTTTATCCTGGGGCCTGCTTAAATGAGCACCACCCATATTATAAGGACTAGTTCTGCTGTGAAGATATCTCTAATGATTCTGATGCTGTGCTGACATTGTATATCTGATTCATTAATACTACGTATTGGTGTCTGAAACTCTCTACTATCTTTTGTTTTGTTGTCTGAATTTCTCTCACTGGTTACTAATAACTTGAGAACTTCAGCCATATCCTCAGTTATGTATTGATTGGCTGCACTCAACACTTGTTCAATATGCCTGGACAAATTGTGATGGAATAATTCTCACAATTTGATATTCAGGTAAAGGAAATATGTTAATTATTTCAACTTCACAGCCTGACAATAAAAGATATGTGTGTAACTTCTCTTCTGTACATTATAATTTTCATCAGACACCATATAGTGAATATTGTCTTGCCTATCTTCCCTCAGAAACATGGAAAGATAATGTGCTTCTAACCCTCATAGGTTTGGGATCTCACAAATAATGAGTGCCACCAGTCTTTAGCACTGGTAAATAAATGATTGCTTGCTATCATAATTCTTTTACAGTTCACATAATGCAAACAGCACTTTGAGGCTCTGTAAGTACTCTGAAAGATTCTACACATTCTCTCTCTGAAACCCTTTAATCTTTGAGAACTTTAATACCATAGAACCACCCTAATATTTTCAGCACTACAACTAATATTTTTGATTCTATTAATTTTCTCTTGATGTGCTATCTGTTGTACAGATTTACCAATTTTCCTAGCTGGACTATCTACAACAGAATACATTTATTTTATCCTAGTACTTGTCCCTGTTGTTTCCTTGGGACAATAACTATCATTTATTAAACTAGATTCTTTACTTTTTACCAACTGTAATTTCTGTATTTTTTAACTCATGCTGCTTAGTCTGTTGTATAGTTTAAAATCACTAATCAACTCATGTAGAATTCTTCCTGTTCTTGTATAATATGATCTATTTGATTGATAATCTTAGGAGATAACTCGGTCTCCATATCTGGTCACTCACTTAATATCTGGCCTACAGTAACTAACTCTTGAACTTGTTTTATGTCTTTTTCTACTTTGAGCTTTAATGCCTGATGAGTCTCATCTTTTATCTTAAACTGGTCCTCTAATTCTGTTTTAAATTTCTTTACTAAATGGTTGTACTTAATCTATATATTACAAAGTTGGTGATTGATCCTTGCTAACTGACATGCTACCTGCTCATTGTTTTCAACTATTTTTCTTCTAAGCTAGAAAATTTGCCTTCAGAATTTATCTTATTCTCCTTACAATCTATTTCTAGTTTTACAAACTGGAAACCAAGATTGTCCATGATATATTTTTTTTCTTTTCAATGAGCTCATTTCTATCTCATCTGTGAAATCATTTCTAAGCTGATCCCTAGATTGATTACTTTTCTCTTTTAGAAATTCTTTCACAACACCCATCTGCTTTACTAATGTAGTGCTTACATTTTAAACTGAATCTCTAGTTTCATTTCAGTTGATTTCTATAGGACCCTCAAATTCATATTCTAGTTCATCTGTCTTAGCTTTCAAGTGAATACCTTGAGCTGTACAATTATTTTTGAATGCCTTAATCTGACTATCTAGATATTGATTTTGAAAATCTGTTTTCTTTTCTAAGCTTTCTTTCCGAGCATCTATTTTACTACTTTGAAAATCTATTTTATTTTCTAAGCTCTCCTTTAACTCGTTTTTCTTAGTTTGTTTTTGTTTTTTACTATTTTGAGCATCTATTTTATCTTTGAGACTTTGCTTCTGAGCATCAAATACCTTTTGCATCATTAACATAAGTTGTCAGTACACTTCAATTAAGATTTTCTTTTCAGCCATTTCCAGATAATGTGGAGCTAAAGACACCACTTCTGAGGTACTCTCTAGTTCTATCTCTTTCCCAAATGGTTCCATTCCTTCTTTATTTATTTTTCTCTGACTAACCGATTTGTATAGTTTTTAATATTTTACTTAATAAAATTTTTACCAATTTGAATCAACAAATACTATTTAGCTTAGACTTGATGCTCATGATTGCATATTTATAATATCTTTCATAAGTCTTCACCCAAAATTTGTTCCTTTCTTACTTCTATCTCAGTTATTCTGACTTGTATTTTATAAATTGCTGTTAATATTGTTTTCATGTGAGAAAATAATTTTTTCTCTGATAAAAACAATTAAACATAAGAATATACAGCTCAGATTTTGTTAAGCCTTTATCATAAATATAACACAGACGTACAATTATTTTTTTGTTCTTTCAGTATTTTCCTACACTTTATTAAATACATACATCTAAATATCATATGGAAAACATCTTTGACAGAATAAATATCAATAAAAGTTTTTACCTGAAATATATTATGCAGAGAAGATTGAAGTATTTGGGTTAGGTGCATTACATTAAGCATGGTTTTAAACTTTTGTTGCTGCAATTTCATATATAATTAACTTCTGAAAAAGATACAGTGTTCCAATTTAGTGGTTTAGGGACACTTTTTATAAACTTTTAAATAATTCATAGTTCATAAGATGGCAAACATTGAAGCATATAACTTTGCCCCAAATAAATGATGCAAAATATTAATTATGTGCAAACACGGTATGAACTCTTTAGAAATTCCCCTAATGTATCATCCCTATTATAAAGTTTGATTGTCCATCATCCTATGACCTATCTACTTAATCTTTGACTCTTAGTATTAAATGCTAATTGGCTCATCAAACCTAAATTAGACAATAATTATTCACAATGGAGACTATGCCACGTGGTTTGCTGAAATTTTCTCACTCTAAGTAAAATAAAAGGTGAGCATAATTTGAGAAAAAAAAATTCCAGTCAAAAGAGTAGACTAAAATTTTGATTTAAAATTCTTGAATGTCTATATTTATTAATTTACTTAAAACTAATATAAAACAACTGTTCTCCCAATCCCCTTCCCAATGATATACTGCATGATATATAAAAATTGTGAATTGTTCCTACAATTAAAAATTTATATACCACACAACATTTATTAATAATCTTCATTATCTATTTGTAATGAATTTTAAATAATCTAAAACATATTTCATAGTCATTTAAAATTTTATAGCTATCCCTTCTAAGTTAAATATTAAACAAGTGTTATTTCAAGAAAGTTAAATTTCCTGACCTTTTCATATATTAAACATTCACTTTGTGAATAATATTATTTGCCCAATTCAACACTTAAACCTTTATAAATGAACATATTCAAAATTTTGATGTACATATGAGTCTTATCCTTCTTTCATGCCCTGAATATACTTATACATTAGACTTTTTAATAACTACAGACATAATTTATTTATATGTTGAATAATCATGATAAGAAATTTTAATTTCTTAAAAAAAAAATATTTTCCAAGTTTCATATGATCTGCAATTATTCTATGAGAAAAAAAAAATCAAACTGTTCAAAAACCAACATTGTCCTTACCTCTTCGATCTTTGGTTTCTTTAATCCAAACCAAAGGTCACAATGTATATAAATAAATTAAGTTTGATGTCTGTATTTTTTCCAAAATATATCCAATATTCAAATCAATATAGACACCCAGATGTCGTTTTATGCGGATTTATTTAATGCGATTTTGAAGTTATGCAATTCATGTTTCTTCTTAATATCTTTGTATGCAGTTTTCTTTTATGCGATAAATATTATTAGATCAGAGGTCAAGCTCTGACAATGCACTATTACTTTAAATATTATAAATTTTGCGCACTCACATCATATTTAAAGTAATAGTGCATTATCATAGTTTGACTTCCATTTAATAATTTCAATATTTTCAATGATTTATAATAGTACTTTTATAGATTTTTTGCAATAAAGAAGTTCATAAGTCACTTAAAATCAGGATTTCCCCAATTTTATATACACACATTAAATTTTACAAAACTATAATGTAAATCTGTTCAAACATCATAGATGAAAAATACTATGTCATGTTCTATTTTTGCTTTTTATAAAAAGAGTATATAATCAATTAATCATTTAGTGACTGCAAGTTTATTTTTAAAAGGTGAATAACAGTGGTAGGCACAATTAAATTTGACAATTAAAATCTGATTTTTAATTGTAATTAACAATTTAAAATTTAGGTAATGTGATCTGAAATTAAGGTTATGTGAAACGATGAAATTTGATTTTTAAATGGAATTGAAAATTAAAAAATTAAAGACAAAAGTAAGAATTTAATTTTTAATTGTTAGTTTTAAATAAATTTTGCCAAACAGTGGTGAGTCGGTGTCTTTTTGTTATCGTAAGTTTAAGTTCTTATTTTTTATTTTAAACTTTTAGTTTACTTTAGCAGAGAGAAAAAAAAAACACCCAAGAAAATGAAGTTATTTGTAAACAAAAATTTCAATTTTAGATCGCATAGCGAAATGGGAAGGATCAACAGCAATTGGAAAATATTTTAGTTGTATTTCCTCTTGACTTCATTTAAGGAGAAGCTACAGTACCTCCCACCACATCACATCTTGATGAATCTAATGTCTTGAATAGCAATATTGATTAAAATACTGTACATGTATGAAAAAAATGTAAATTACGCATAAAAATATATTGTTTTGAATAAAATTAAGAACTGTAGTTAATAAAAAAAACTTTGTCTTGTATCATTTTTTTTTCAAATTTGAAATTTTTTATTAGTCATATTTTATTTTCTTATGTTTTTTTATGCAAATTTTAAAGTAATTTTACATTGTTGCTTTGCTTTTATGCAATTTTTGGAAAATTACAGTACGTATCCCCCATTTTTCAAGGTAAGTTAAGTCTATTTTTGTGCATGTTTTCTGAGGAACCTTTCTACCACATAAAATGAGACCCAGGGGTATATCAAAATCCAGTAAAATTCACATAAATTATAGTTATTTTAGATGATTGCCAATTCATTAACATTTGACAATTTCTTGAAATCAACATAGCTACTTTTATTTTATGTTTATTGTGGCAATGTTCAATTTGCATAATTTTTATATTTTTATAATCAAATTTAGTTCCATATTAACAAGATTTATTATGGCAATCAAAACTCTCTATACATATTGCCACTCAGTGCAAGTCAGAGTAATCAAATGATGCCAGAAGGCTTGTAAATAAAATCATCATATATTGCTTACTCATCCAATATCTCCAGACTACTTTCTAGCTTGTGGCTTTCATAAGTGAGCAGCTTTAGATCTGAGAGCACTGCACCTAGATCTTAGGACTAATACATACCCTCCAGCATCCACCTTTTATCTCCACTTAACTACAAAACTATGAGTCTTAAACTGAAAACACTATAATATTTTCAATTCAAGCTCACTAGCTTATATAGTCATAAAAGTCTGAACTCAATTCAGTACTTATACATTTTGGTGTTTTTGGTTCTTTAATAACTATAGCCACCACTATCCTATTAGGCAGGTTGGTTTTTAAAGCAATAAACATCATTATGCTTGCTCATAACTTATTAAAACAGGCAAAACTCTCTACATGCATAGTCACTCAGTGAGATTATATTTATAATATCCAATGTTATTGTTGTTGTTGTTGTTGTTTTTATTATTATTATTATTATTATTATTATTATTATTATTATTATTATTATTATTATTATTATTATTATTATTATTATTATTATTATTATATATATATTATTTTTTTTTTTATATATATATATATATATATATATTATTTTATTATTATTATTTTATTTTTTATTATTTTATTTTTTTTTTATTATTTTTATTTAATGAGAGATTTTTATTTTATTATTTTAATATTAATATTATAAAATATTTATTTACTTCAAATGAAGATTAAAAATATTATTTTACTCATATAATAAATTTTACTATTAGTTTTTTTAAATATTTCGTTGGAATATTATTTTAGTTTTATTTAAATAAAATTATATTTAGTCATACAGATGTGATTGTCATTCTTAAAATGTTGGAATTCACTACTATTTATATACAGTCAAGTATGTCTCCTTTATACTTATTTGATTTTAAAGCAGTCTGTATATTTTAGTATTGGAACACTATCTCATAATGCATTCTGAGCTAGGTATTTATTCATTAATAAGTAATTCTTTGTTTAAGCAGTTTTAAGACCAGTGATTATTATGATTATTATTTGATTTCTATTTTTACTCACTAGGTACTCTCACCGCTGCTTATGTTATCTATGCTTTGTTTCTTGTTTCCCTTTCTGGCAGGTTACAATCTATGAATTGTTTACAATTTAATGACATAATTCTACTATTAAACTTTTGCTAAAAGTTTGTTTTATAAGTCTGATATATGATTTCGATGGATTGTTACTCATGGCAGAAGGATTACTTCAATTTGTCATTACTACGGTTGGCGCTGCGTAATTATGTTTCAAGTGTATATATAAATATCTAATTGGCTTTTACGAAAGTATTTTGTGTGACTTAAATATATTTAACATATATATATTTCATTAATTAAAAAATAGCTTTCATTTTTTTTGCCTTCAATTGTTTTTCATTAAACTTTCTAAATAAGGAATTCATAAGATAAACTAAATAATATAAAAATGTGTTGTCTTTGCTGTTAACTGTATTTATAGTACATTTGTTGAAAGAAAATTTATTTTAAAAAATTAATAGAAATCTTTGTTTGTCCAAATTAAAAAAATCTTGTTAATTATGAAATGAGTCATCGTTTCCATTACAGTATTTTGTTTGTATACCCCTTTTTTTTTCTTAACTTCTTAATTATTTTTTTTAAAAAAGATGAGCTATTTATAAATTGACTGAGTAATTTAAAGGCTAAAGAATGCCGTTTGTTTTTGTCTATTAAACTACCTGAAAATAAACAATTATATTTTATCTTACGTTTATATTGTGTTTAAATAATTCCCATCTATCACTATATATTTTGAGCTAGTACGGATTAAGATCTATGGAATAGAAGTATTATATTTTAACATAATTTTATATTAGCTGATGTTTTACCTTAGATTTAGAACTTTTTTATATCTACATACGTTAATATAATTTTATGTGCATTGTGTAACTTCAATTAATTTATATATATATATATTAACATTTGCATTTAATTTTTTTTGTTTCTATCATTATCTGATTTCATATAACATATATTTATACATCTGTCTTCTAATAGCATCCATGGATCCATTTCCTACTCTTTGTCCAATATGTCTTTGTGGCGTTTATGATAAACAAATATTTCTAAAATGTTCTGGGTTGTGACGTTTCAGATATCATCTGAAGTACTATAAATTAAAAAAATGGTATTGATTAGGAATTCTCTCTCCATAATAAATTTATCTGTAAATATTGTAATGGCTATTATGTGTAAATTCCTTCTTTGCCAGATAACTCTTTTCATTACCTTTCAATCTTAGATGATTTGCATATAAATAGCCCTCTTTCTAATTCAATTAGGAGACATTCAATTATGTCAGATAAATCATCTAACCAATTATTTTTAAATTTCTCTTTTTCATTACAAACAATTGTATATGACCTTTGCTTTGCAGTGATTGTGACTTCTTCATCATGTCTCAGATGTTCTTGCAATTGTTAGGGATATTGTCATCTTTTTTGTCTGAAATTAAATAAAATGGATGATTATTTGAACTTTACAATAGAATTATAGTCATAAAAATGACTTAATTGTAATAACATATCAAATCTTGCAGAATAAAACATAGCTAAAAATTCCTATATGGGTAATGATATTTAAATAATAATTATCATTTTACTATTGATAATCATTCCTTTGCTGTTGATATCACACTTAATAGAGCTTTACTTCTAAAGATTTTTTTTTCCTTTCACAATAAAATATCAATTCTTTCAGAGATAACATTTGTAATAATCTATATTTTAATAATGATAATCAATTAATGACTAGCTCTCAACTTACTATTACTGCCCAACATTCTGATCTAAATATCTCAATTAATAGATCTGTTATTGATATGTATGTTTATGTTTAAATGCACATGCATATATAGATATATAGAATTGTAAAAACTTATAGAGAGAAAAGTGATAAGTTAAAAATATTACAGAACTTAAAATGATTTATTTTTTTAAAATTAAAAATTAAAAATTATAGTCTTTAGATTAGAAAAAGATTAATTTCTAAAATGAACAATAGACTAATTAATAACACATATTCAAATAAAATAAATTAAGGAATTTGGCTTAGATTCCTTTTTAAGATAATGATAATATACAAATAACTGATTAATTAAAAAGGCAAAAGATAATACTAAAATTTTGATGGAACATGAAAAGGTAGTATCACTTCATCAGATGGACAGAGGACTAACCAATCATTTGTAGGGATACAGAGACAATCCATAGTCTTTAGTAGAATGGGAAAATGAATAAGAGAGACCTTAATCCTTGGAGATTCATCAGTATGGACTGATATGTGTTGGAGTGGGATGTCTTCCTTTGCACAGTGACCTCATATGCAGAGAGCTGATATCTGAATGTGAGAGCAGTCAGCTAGGACCTTTAAAGGTCATATTTATTTTAATAATTATTTGTGTATGCCTTCAGGCCTTCTTATGCAAATAATTGTATGTATATTACTAGTTAAATGTTTTAAGGGATTGTTTATTACAATTTATCTTGCTATTAATTGTTAGTCATTATTTGTATTCATGGAAGTGAATTCTATCATAACTAGATATAGCAATTGGCAGGGACCATTAAGAAAATAACAGTTAAATTGAGTTAAAGTATAAGCAATGTAAGTAGCAATCAAGGAATTTGATATCAGTGAAGCAAGTAGTTGACCCATGTATATTCTACACATGAAGAAATACATATTTATGAATAAAGTTAAAGATGAGATTATAAGATTGCTTAATTATTATGCTTTGCAGGTAAAGGTGTTATTGAGATAGCCAACAGGAACACTGGACTGCTAACTCTGGGAGAATGTACATACAAACATGTTAAAGAGCATTTGGTAAAATCTTTTAACACCCAATCATCAAGGCATGTAGCTAGACTAAAGTTCCAAGTCAGGAACCAAGGTTTGGAGGAAAATATAAAAGATTATGACAGTGTTCTACATAATTTAGCAATGAATTGTGTCTATGGTCTTTCCTAGACAAATTCCTCCTGGAACAATTGCTTACTGGTATGTGCAATAATAATTTACAGCAACAACTGTTTACTGTAAGCAATTTAGATTACACTGGAGCTACAAGACATGGAATAGCCTATGAACTCATGATTGAACAGTCTTATAAATTTGCCAAGTTCAAAAGTAACAGCAAATTGCAAACAGACATTTGTAGAACTGTAAGCAAAGATTTGTTGAAAAATAATGAAAAGAGTGCTAACAGCAAAACTGAGTTTATATGTTACTGCTGTGGGAAAAAGGCCACAATGCCAGCAATTGCTATTATAAAAGAGAGTGTTTTAATAAATATAAAAAAGAGGGCATTTGGAAAAAATGTCCAAAAACGATCTCAGCACAGACAGAAATTATAGTAACAGTAATAATCATACAACAAAGAGTCAAGAAATGTGCTTTATTAATATTAAAAATATGGCAACAACCAAGAAGGTAAGTATAATGGTCAAAATTAAAATATGTGATCAACTTATCTCCATGGAGGTAGACATTTGCAGTGGGATATCATGATTGGTATGCCATGACTTCCAAGATTAAGAAAAGACCCATTATACAAAAGATTGTCTAAAGGTTCATGATATAAATGGTAAAACCATTAGAATAAAGGGAATTGTTCAAGTGCTGATAATGAAAGTCAGGGTAAAATTAACATAGTACTTCTATACGTAGTACATACCCCCATAAAACCTATTTTAGGTCAAGACTGGTTCACCAAAATGGGAGTTAAAATATTATTCTCTAAGAAATAAAGATACTCAAAGACAAAACAATGTTTCCAGCAGCCATCAGGTATCAAAAGCAGTCTGAGAAGATTCAAAATGACCAGGAGAAAAAACAAATGACCTACAAAGACCTACTAAAAGCAAGAGTACAAAACAAAAAAAAAAAAAAAAATTAGGAGAAGCAATTTTCACTTTACATTATAAATACATGTATAGCATTGCCAGGGGTTACCAAATGGAAATCATACTTTAATGCTAGGACAAAATGTATTGCTAAATTTTAAAAATTGCTGCTGAATGAAATTTGTAAATAACCATTTGTTAAAAAATCACCAATCCCACATTACATATAGGTATAATTTATGGTTGAATACACCATAGAAAAATCTTGACACAAATCAATTATATTCAGTTTCAAAATACATGTAAACAAACCACCTTGTTGTCAAAACACATTTAAATATGAATGTACATATTTGTTTGTTTGTGTAGCTATAATATAAAAATGTTTTCCCGAAATTAAGAATATATTCAATTTAAAACTAAAAGATAAGAAACAAGTGCTGAAATATGTGAACAGTCAATTAGAAATTTTATCATTGATTTAAAAAAAAATCAAGTAATAATCTATCATAAAAATAAACATAAATATTTGCATGTTTGTCCTAATAATAATTTTATTTAAGATAATTATTCTATGTAAATTTTTTTATGATCAGAAGAACAGTTTCATCGGGGAGCAACCTGTTGCCAGACCTGCATATAAAAATTTTGAATACAAAGTACAATTGAGTGGAAAAGGAGTTTGCTATGTGTGTGTGTGTATTCACATATACACACAATAATAATGTAACTATTATAAATGAATACAAGTATGTGTGTGTATGCTTATTAACAGATACACGCAATAATAATGTAATGATGACAAATATTCAAGTATGTGCATGTATGCTAAAAGCATCACAGAAATGATTAAGGTTGGTCAGAGATAACCAGACTGACCACTTTGTATAACCAGACTGCCCACTTTGTACCTCGTGTCATGGAATGACCAATGGAAATAGAGAGTGTTACATCCGGTATGGTGGGAACAAACAAGGCCAGACTTGCTAGGTGAAGTTGAGGGATGGATGCGTTTTCCTGAGTGCACAGACACTACTTCACTTTCAGCTCGTCTCGCGGAGAGGTCTACCTCCGAACGTACTAAGGTAGACCTAAGGACCATTACAGGTTGTATAGACTTTAATATTGTTTATTGTAAGCCTGCGGGCCTTTAAGACTAGAGTTGTATAATAATGTGTTAGTCAGTTTACCTTTGTAATAATTGTATTATATATTAATCCTTGTATATGTATTTATGTATATAAACCTATTAACTCCACTACCATGTTCGTGTGTTCAATTATATAATTACTTGTCGCTGTTGAGTGCGATAAATGTCACTCGAACTCGACCATATATATATCCGACTAGTACTGGATATTGCACTGGCGCAGTCGTAACAGTTCAAGTCAGGCAGAATTATTGAAGGAGCGAACGAACCTACGGTATTAAACAAGTTAGTTATATAAATTGCTTAAAATGCAATCGACAATATCTGAGTTTGATGTCAGACAGGCAAATGAGTGGCCCCTGTATGTTCAACAGATTGAAAATTACTGTTTTATTAACAGAGTAGAGGAAGATGCATATAAAACAGTGACATTATTATGTTTTGCAGGAAAAGGGGTCATACAAATAGCTAACAGATTATCAGAACCCAACACTCCTGAAAAATTAACCTACGATTAGTTAAAACATCATTTGTCAAATTATTTTAATCCTTGCCCATCTAGGCACATCGCCAGACTTCATTTTCGAAATTGCCATCAAGGCAGAAACAAAAATACGCAGGATTACGACTCAGCCTTACGCGAACTTGCAAAAAACTGCTGTTATATTTCATATTTAGAACCACTTCTGGGAATTGTAGGCATCAAGCAAATTCCGGAACACCTCAGCTTGCACATGTTGAGCTGGATTAACATACTCTCTGGGTATGATTACAGTCTGGAATATAAAAAGGGAAAGACTATTGTTCACGCCGATGCGTTATCCCGAATGCCTGACAACTCAGAGAACACTACAAGCGAAATAGAAATCAATTACATTGACACACTTCAAAGCCAGACTCTTAATAGCTGAAAAGTAGCAGCATGGACCAATGAAGACACTGGCTACAAATGGCTGATGGAGAAAATTAGAAGAGGCTGGCCAGCACAACGTCCTCCGTTTTTGCACATACAGCTATGGAAAGCATGCGAAAAACTATCAATATGTAAAGGTTGCATTCTTAAAGGCGATCAGGTCCTAATACCAAAAATAGGCAGATCACACATGCTAAATTTATTACATGAAGGTCATCCAGGCATTGTCAGGGCAAAAGCGTTAGCTCATAGTTATGTATGGTGGCCGAGAATCAGCACTGATATAGAAACATTCTTAAAAAAATGTTCTAGCTGTCAGTCATGTGCAAAAGCACCCCCAGTGAAATATGAAGCATGGAAAGAAGCAAAGAAACCTTGGCAGAGAATTCACATTGACCATTGCGGTCCAATCCATGGACAATTATTTCTGGTAGTGGTCGATGCCTACTCAGGATGGTCAGAATATAAAACAGTGAAAAACACAAGTTCGGATGAGATGCTGGACAAGCTCATGGAAATTTTTTCATACCACGGTCTACCGGAAACCCTCGTATCCGATAATGGAACCGGTTTCACGTCTGAAAAATTTGCCGAAGTTATGCAGTAATGGGGGATTAAACACATCCTTACCCCCCTTACCACACCCAATCAAATGGACTGGCCGAGAAAGCAGTACAAAGCTTAAAGTCATCCATGAATAAATTGGGAAAAGGAAGACTCCAAGAGGCAGTTTTCATGGTGTTGCTATATCAGCATTCCACACCCACAGCTAAAATGGGCAGATCACCTGCAGAAAAATATTTAGGCTGGAAGTTACACACAAAACTCTCAGCAATAATACCATCAAAAGAGCATCAAATGCCGATTACAGTAAACAACAAATTTTCACCTGATGAACGAGTCTGGGTGAAAAATAATTTAAATAAATCGTGGACTCAAGCATACGTTGTACACCATTTAAGTAAACAAGTGGTTGCTGTCCGTATGGCAGATGGCAAAATATTATGTAAGCACATTAACCAATTGCGCAAGAGTGCAATAACAGAATGCACTCCGCAATTTTTTAAAAGTAATGATGACAAAGAAAATGATACTCACTATGAAACTAAAAGTGAAACAGAAATCATTACTGCTGACGAAGAAAATCAAAATAGTGAAGAAAATGAAATAGTCACAGATGGTGAAACTAAATCAACCCCACGCGCAAAGAGGAGAACAAAAATTCCCCTCCGCCTGCATGATTATGTGTTAAGTTCAGAGAAGAAGATATGAAAAAAAAAATCTTTTTTTTTAGAAAAGTATGTCGCTGAACTTGGGGGAGGCGTGCTATGTGTGTGTGTATTCACATATACACGCAATAATAATGTAACTATTATAAATGAATACAAGTATGTGTGCGTATGCTTATTAACAGATACATGCAATAATAATGTAACGATTACAAATATTCAAGTATGTGCGTGTATGCTAAAAGCATCACAGAAACGATTAAGGTTGGTCAGAGATAACCAGACTGACCACTTTGTATAACCAGACTGACCACTTTGTACCTCATGTCATGGAATGACCAATGGAAATAGAGAGTGTTACATCCGGTATGGCGGGAACAAACAAGGTCAGACTTGCTAGGTGAAGTTGAGGGATGGATGCGTTTTCCTGAGTGCACAGACACTACTTCACTTTCAGATCATCTCGTGGAGGGGTCTACCTCCGAACGTACTAAGGTAGACCTAGGGACCATTACAGGTCGTATAGACTTTAATATTGTTTATTGTAAGCCTGCGGGCCTTTAAGACTAGAGTTGTATAATAATGTGTTAGTCAGTTTACCTTTGTAATAATTGTATTATATATTAATCCTTGTATATGTATTTATGTATATAAACCTATTAACTCCACTACCGTGTTCGTGTGTTTAATTATATAATTACTTGTCACTGTTGAGTGCGATAAATCTCACTCGAACCTCGACCATATATATATCCGACTAGTACTGGATATTGCAGAGTTCAAATAATGTCTATCACATGCTCCACATTATATAAACAAGTGTCAATGAAATGTAGTGTGTTTTTCCTGTTGTTATGTTGCTTTAAAGACTCTTTTTAAACTCACTATTTTAATTATTAAATTTGTTATTAAGCAATCACAATTTCAGATAATAATCTCTTGAAATTTATCATCATCATAATATTTAAAAATATAGATATAATTGAGTATTTTATAGTTGAGCTGATAAAATTCAGTTATTTTTTTTTTTTGTAATCTTGGAATTATTTAAATTTATTGTTGAAAATTTTAAGTTTTTTTTTTAAATTACAAGATGAATAACACACCATGAATTTCATTGGGTTTATCAATTTCATAAAAAAGTGTTTATTAAGCTCACCTTTTAAATTTTTTATGGAATATAATAGCTATCTTTTGTCAATTTCTAAAGAAACCAAAATTATTGGAATATTAAAGTGATGCAATGTTATTCTTTCTTCTTTAATACAATCAGAAGGACATTTAATCGCCCTAGGATCCACAACTTAATTACTTCCCATAACGTATTATTTTAAAATAATTTGTGATAACTAATGTTGTTTTTACTGTCCTCTGTAAGTCTTTAGAAATAGATAACAATGAATTCATCATTTATTGTAATAAGAGGTTTAAAACGTAATACATATTTATTAAATTTATCTGAACTAATTTTATTAATATGAAATCTATTGGGAGTAATAAATAAGTACATCAACTTGGATAAAATTATTCATAAACTTTTATGCATAATGTAAATCATATGTATGATCTGTTGTTCTGTTATTTTTTTATATAATCAATTTAGTTATAATCATTAGGATTAATGAACATTCCTGTCAACAATAGGCAGATTAGTTAGTATGTTTTTGTTTTTTATATATATTCAAATGAGTGATATTTGAATGTATTGTGTAAAAATAGGTTGTTCCTAAATTATCATATTGAGTATGCATAGACCTCATATTTTATTGTCATATAAATATCATGGTATCACAGTGTCTACATATAAATAAAAAGGAATAAAAGTTATTATTTATATGGTTGCAACATACTTATTTTTTATTTTAAGTAATATTCTTTATTAAAACCACAAAGGATATTTACATAAATATAAGAGATATGCATAGTTCAATTAACACAATTTCTTCAAAGTTTCATAATATTCAAAGCTTTGTTCTCTTTACCTGATACTTCTCAAATATTAACTTACTAAGCACTGATTTTTATATTGTTTTTTCTTTTCTTTATCCTTTGATTCATAGACTGCAAAAGATGATTTACTTCCAAATTTCACATGCAGGTGGATCAGTTCCTCCCCATACCCATTCAATAATGCCAAATTTAATAAATAGTAATTATTCCATGGCTACAAGTCTAATGGGATGTTATGTTTGAGTCCTTAGTGTTGTATAAATATTGTGCTTATTTATTGAAAAATAAATGTTCCCTCAATAACAAAAGTAACAAGATATACCATTAGATCAGTATGTTTTGAATATACAAAAAAATGTGAGATCTATGAGACATGGAGTAATTTGTTGTTTAATTTATAAAGATGTTTAAATAATTAGGATTTATTAGAGATTTTACCCATAACAAGCTCCTTTATTGTTTTGTGTATTTGTGTGAAGAACAATTTTTGTTATACATATGTGCATCTACTTGAAATCTTTTCATTAGATCAGCTTTTATACAGAAATTCTGAATGGAAAAATATTGTAGGAATATATATATATATATATATATATATATATATTCCTACAATATTTTTCCATATATATATATATATATAGTGCTTGTGCACTTTTTATTAGTCCACTTTATTCTAAAATAAAATTTTGTTGTATAATTTTAAATTTTGTTAAACCCACTATTTACTTATTAAACTAAAAAAAAAAAAAAGAAGACAATAATGGCATATTAGATCATAGGGTTTGAACTTGGGTTTCCTTTATGGAAATTTATAAAGGATCTGATATGTAAAACAATTAATTCAAGATACATATAAATGATAACCTATAGAGTCATATATATGCAGATAGATGGACAATTAATATCATTTAGTATTTAAAACCAGTGAAGTTCAAATTGTATCTTGCAAACATGATGCATTATAGAGAACAATAATTATTGTCTGAGAACAGTTGATTTTATAAAAAAAAAATATTTATAATAAAATCTTATGCCATATGTAAAAATAGGTGAATAATGTTCTATTTGCAAAAATATTGGTAAAAAAGTAAATTGTATATTGTTTAATGGTACTGTGGTATTAGAGCTGTGACATCGACTCATGGAAGTGACTCTTAAATTGACAATCGATGTTGATAACAATTTGTGAAAGCAACTCTTAAATCAATGATTGATGTTGATAACAACACTTGGAAGCTGCTCTTAAATTGATGACTCTTAAATCAGTGATTGATGTTGAAAATGACTTGAATCGATGATCAACATTGATAACAATTCTTGGAAGCGACTTTTAAATCGATGATCGATGTTGATAATGAAATCGACAATCAGCATTGATAACAAGTTTTGGAAGCGACTTGATGACTGAAATCAATGATTGACATTGATAACAACTCTTAAATTGACAATTGGCATTAATAACGACTATTGGAACATAAACTGTAACAAAAGTGTAAAAAAGTAATCTGTAATAGAAGTGTAAAAATGTCACCAAGAGACTTTTGGAAGTGACTCAATGACTTGTCACATCCACAATGACTTTTGGAAGATAATCAGTAACATAAGTGTGAAAAAGTAATCCATAACAGAAGTGTGAAAACATCAACAAGTGATGGTGGAATGACCAATGGTGCTCATGGTTATAATATCTAAGAGAGAGCTGTCAAAATTTGTCTTTACTCTCACATCAGATTGTTCTCTGCTTTCTGAGAGAATGTTCTGTGCTTTCTGGGAGATTTTTGATTGGGATTTCTGTGCATTTTTGATTTTTATTGAGTTTTCTGAGAGGTTTTTAAAATGATGAATCTACGGAAATTACTTGCTACTGAGATTGAAGCAGTCAGGTATCACAAAAATGTAGTTATTCCATTTGTATAAAAAGTAGTTGTTTGGTAGGTTTTTCAATTACTAATTAAAAACAGCAATGGCATTACATTTTCTTTTTTGAAATCAAAATGTATTGCTTTTAAAAAATTCCAGAATATTTAGGCATTTCATGTGCATTTAGAGCACTATTTATCCTAATTTTGTAAATTTACTTAAAAATTGAGGGTATTTTATGGTTTCTCCTACATTTATTAATTAGAATTTTTTTACTAATAATGGCTGTTTTTTTTTTATTTTTAGATTTACTCGTATTGCTTTTTTTTTTTTTTTTTACATTTTGTATTGTATATACTAAATTTTTTTGTTTAAAATCTTGCAATATTTATTTGGATTCCATTGCAATTTCACTACAATGTTATCTTGGTTTCTCAATAACCATGTACTGAATATATTCTACATTTTCAGTTAAAAATATTTGCAATATTCAAATCATGCTTAATGGTGTCACCTTTGCTGTTTTTTTTTTGTTTTTTTTTTTTGTAAATGTGTCATTTTAAAAAAAATATTTAAGTTTAAGATGTATTTCTTTTTTAAAAAATTTCGTATTTATTTTTGTTTAAATTTGGTCCAATATTTGTTTGCATTTCACTACAATATCACCTTGATTTATTATTAACTATGTTATGGAATATAATCTACTTTTTGGGTTAAAATATTTGCAATATTCAAATCGTGCTTAATTGCATCACCTTTGCTGTTTCTTTTTTTATTTTGTAAATGCGTGATTTTAAAAAATATTTACGTTTAAGACGTATTTCTTTTTTAAAAAATTTCGTATTTATTTTAGTTTAAATTTGGTTCAATATTTGTTTGCATTTTCACTACAATATCACCTTGATTTCTCATTAACTATGTATTAAATATATTCTACATTTTCAATTAAAAATATTTGCAATATTCAAATCATGCTAATGGCATCATCTTAGCTGTTTTTCTTTTTCTTTTTTTTTTTGTAAATGCGTCATTTTAAAAAATATTTAAGTTTAAGACGTATTTTTTAAAAAAAAATTTGTATTATTTTTGTTTAAATTTGGTCTAATATTTGTTTCCATTTCACTACAATATCACCTTGATTTTTTATTAACTATGTATTGAATATATTCTACATCTACCATAATGTTGAAATATCTTAAACCATCTATGCCATCGCGGTATGCTGTTTTATTCTGAAAATTTTTAGATTTCCTCGCCCTTTTTTTAAAAACATTTTGTACAATATTACCTTGATTTCTCATTTATCATCTACTGAATATATACTACATTTTTTTGTTAAAAATCTTGCAATGTTCCTGGTTTTTTTTGGTTTTTCAAAGGAAAAGTCATGTTGACATCTTTTTGGTGATGATGTTGACATCATTTTGGTGATATCACAAAATCATTGGTGGATTGATTTGAATGAATTGTATTATGTGTATTTTTTAGAAATTAGCTGTCGTCCAAGAGTCATTGGCAGATTGATCATGTTGACATCATTTTGGTGATACCACACAATCATTGGCAGATTGATATGAATGAATTCATTGTATTATGTGTTACTATTTATTGAAATTGAGAACTCTTCCAAGATTGGTTATTAACGTTGATCAACGATTTTGCTTCCAATAGTCATTATGAGCATCGATTATCGATTCAAGAACTGCTTCCATGAGTCAGTTATCAACATCATCGATTTAAGAGTCACTTCCAGAGAGTCATTATCAATGTTGATCGATTTAAGAGTCACTTCCACAACTCAGTTATCAGCATCAATCATCAATTTAAGAGTTCTTCCATGAGTTGATGTCACAGCTCTAATACCACAGCACCTGTTTTAATTTCTAAAGTATTTTTTTTAAAAAAATATTGCAAATCCATTGTCATTTTAAAATAGATCAAATACTTGCTACAAAGTAAATGTTGTTGTAACAGAAAGATGGGGAAAATATCCACCAATCAAAAAGTGTCAAGTAATCTTTTACTATAAAATTGAAGAAAAAAAGAGGGGGAAAAGAAAAAAGAAAACAGTTTTTTTCTTGATCATAAAAAATAAGTAACTAGGTTTTTTTTTCTTGTTATTATATATTTTTAAAAGTTGAATAAAAAAATCATAAAATATTATTATTTGCAAACAGAAAAAGTAATGAATTTTAACTCTGCATCTATATATAGGATAATTATAAGCTTCATGTTTAAAATAATGGAATAACTTAGTCGGTTTTTACTGTGCAAATCTACAGTCAATAATTTATAATAATCTATTGGAAATTATTATATTGAGGAAATAATTGGAGATAAATAATATGTACATATTAAAACAATATCAACAAATATACTCACTGGAAGAGACCCATAATGGTGCCATGTTTTAAATGAAGTTCAGTGATAGGCAAAAGGAAATAAGCAAACACAGTAAATATTCAGCAAGGACAAATGAAAGAAAGGTAAATATCTGGAAAACAGCTAGGTATACATTTTTAAAAGTCAATAGAACTAAATTAATGATAGCTGAAAAGTGTTTATTGCCATTAAGGCTGCATATAAAATCCTGATTGCAATAAGTTTGATTAGAGGAGTAAGTAACTCTGAACAATATCAGTGGGAATGTTTCTTTCTAGTGTTTTAAAAGAAAAATGTTGAATGATCTATATACATTTTGATTGTAATCATAAGCGTGCTTTATAGTATAAATGGAAATATCTGCCATCTAAAATGGATAAGGCAAGCTATAAATAATCTTCTATTACTAAACAAAAACAAAAAAAATTACTACTGTCACAATAGCCCAATGCCTTGTTAATCTCGGGAATAAGCAGAGTCTTCAGAGAAAACATAAAATAAAAGTGATAATCAGTTTACCTAGTGTGGAATGATCAGAATACTAGGAAAATTTAAAGTTATTTTTGTTTTTTGTAGAGCTGATAGTTTAAAAAGACAATTGGTTCCTAATGTTTGTATTTATATGTTTTAATCTATGAGTTGTTAGTACAATAGGGATATATATGTTCTTTTGATTTATTAATTATAGTTTGTCAATTATAATATAAAGTACAATTTGAAGCTAAAGCAAATACATAGTATATAAAATTATAGCGAATCATTTAAAAAATAGTTATGTAAAGCTTTAAATATTGTTGCATATGGTTGTAAAAGCTGGCCATATTAAATAACATAGCTATAAATATTAAAAGTATATTTAATAAATTCGATTTTAATAGTTTAAAACTGATAATTTAATAAATGCTATGTTTAAATTTATAATCATGTTTAATAATCAAAATTAATATAATATATTTTAAAAATAAACTTTATGATGGTGAAAATTGTATTTAGTTCTATATTTTCTAAAATTGTTCTTCCAAATTTTTTATAATTATTTTATATAATATAATAAGTGTATCAATTTTATAAATCTGGGTAGAGAAATAAATTAAAAATCATCTATCAAAGTTATTAATCATGTGACTTGTATACTATATACTTTCACACACACTTGTTTGAATTAATAACAAAGTTTAAAATATTTTAAAAGTTATAATATAGAATTGGATGGAATTATTGCCTATCATAAAAGCAAATAATAATAATAAGTATTAAGTTAACTATCGTATGTAATGTTTTAAATAATGTAATAAAGATGAATACAGTTAATAAAAAAATTAAATATTTTGTTTAAATTGAATAGGTAAAGGAATAGGCTATTAAAATTGTTTTAAAAGTTATTTTAAATGTTTAAATAATTTTAATAAAATAATAATTGATTTAACGGTAATATTTTAAATAATATTTTTAGGTTCATTACGTTATATTTTTTTTTATTTTCAACTATAATTGTGCTATAAATTGAAAATATGTAAATTTGTTCTCAAGTTAAAGTAAGAATCAACCAATCAAATGAGGTATTCTTACAGACTATAAATATGAATTGCACGGGGGTATAAGAGGAGATTAATAATGTATTGAAACCAGAGAAAGGTAAATTATAACTATCAAAGAGATAGTATTTTTAAATTTTTATTTTAGTCAATTTTTTTTAATACTTTCTTATAGTTTTATTTGCAAAAAAACTAATTGATATTTTTAAAAGTATTTTGCAAAAGAGAGTTTAATATATATATATATATATATATATATATATATATATATATATATATATATATATATATATATATATATATATATATATATATATATATATATATATTTGGGAACTTCATGAAAATGATTTTCTAATTTTTAAAAGTTACTTGCCAGGATTATTTTATCTGAAATTTGACCTAAACTTCACAACGAAAAATGGATATACTACGAAATAAAATATGTTAAAATTATAATACAGCTTTATTTATGCTTAACCTGAGGACTGTTCTAACTCATAAAAGAATAATATGGACATTATGCTGGAAGCTTAAACAGAAAACTATTTGCCATCTAAAAAATTTGTGATGCATTATTTATGAGCTTGTCCAGGAGTTTTTTTTTAAAAAAAGAATAAGATATTTATATCGTTTGAGTTATCATAAAATATAATGAAAGAAATAGAATGTTTAGTCCTTTTTGAAGGAAAACATTTTTTTTTAAATATATATTTTACAAGAAGTAAAAAGAACTTATTAAGAAATAAAACCTATATAAAAAAATGAACATATAGTCGATAAATAAAGAATGGATCCATAAAAATACAAATATTGTGTAAAAGTTTACCGGATAACTTAAGTTAAATTGAACAGAGTGATGCATCAGAGAATATTGAATAAACTTCGTGGGAATAATTCTTTAATATTACAGTTTAATAATTTTCATTCTGAATAGTAAAGACCCAGGATTATTTTCTATAAATTTTACTAAATGGATTAATAATTATTTTTATTTTTTAAACTTTAACGAGCTTGGAGGAGAACATTTTAAAACTCTAGAGAAAATAATAATCATTTTTGGATTTTATCATGAACTATGGTCAAGTGAAGACGTAATTATATTTTTAAATTTTTATTTTACTAACTTAGTTAAATGTAAATTTTTCTATTTTTTAAAAACTCTAGAGAAAATAATAAACATTTTTGGATTTTATCATGAACTATGGTCAAGTGAAGACGTAATTATAGTTTTAAATTTTATTTTACTAACTTAGTTAAATGTAAATTTTTCTATTTATAAGATTAGGAAAACATAAAATATTAATTTGTTGATAACATAAAATTTATAATATAATCTAATAATTTAGATAAGAATATTTTTAAATAAAACGTATGGATGTGTCTTTTCGTTTATGTATGCAATGTTTTTCTATATCCAGTGGATGAAAGAAGCCTACTAAAAATGATGACCAGATAAAAGGGTTATTTGGTAATAATAATAACTATTAATAATTTATAATGTATATTTTTGTTTTCTTTAGATCATCTATGAATCTAAGAATGAAGTGTAAAAGTTTTAATTATATGTAACGCATTTTCATACAACATTTAAAAAAAAACATTATGAGATAGGATTGATTTGAAAATATGCATATGACGATTATTTTTTTTTATATATTAGTGATATAATCCAACATAATAACAAATAATTATGTGATTCTTTTAGAACTTTCATGTTATTGGATATTCAAATATTGTCTAAGTAGATTGTATATGATTAAACATATAGAATAATGAAGTAAGCAAACTTTTCTTATGGAACAGTGAAATTGTTTTAAACTATCAATGAATTTTATTTATTGTTTTGTAAATGCAGATAGTTATTTATCGATGTAAGATGTAGAAAAAATCTTGAGAAATAATGTTGAGATAGTGGCTTGGAAGTACTATAGTTAGCAGGAAACCAAGATGATGTATTTTTTAAAAAATAGGATATGATAAGGAATAGAAATAATATTAGTCTTTATGTGGTTATCAGCATAGTTTACAAAGCCCTATGACTGATACACATTTTATTTGGACAGTGTTTTATATGTCTTTAAATATTTGATGTTTTAAATAAAGCTGAAGAAGTAGCTTTAACATCGTTCATGTATTAGAGGTTATTAGACAGGTAAAGGTCATACCTCTTTGCACTGTGCCATGATTTTTTTGAGATATATTAAGAGTGATACTCTAGCTTTCTTCCTTAAATCCTATACATCTGTTTCGCTATCTTTATTTCATGTAACTGCATCGTTCAGTAAGATATTTTGAAAAGAAATGATAAATAATTTAGAACTTAGGTTATGCTATCGTTTTGTATAAGATTGGTTTATTTGCTTAGAAGGAATAGAATTTTATAACTTAAAATTGAAGGTCCAAAGTATCCTAAAGGAAAGGAAAGAATCATAGAATATATTTTGAATTTATTTTCGGAAATGAAATATAAATTTTTAAAATAGAGTATCTAAACAAGATATTTTCTTTAGAATGTTGATTATTTTTGAATGCTTTATTTTTTTTGAAGAAAAATAAGTATTGCATATTTTTAAAATACAATAGTACAAAGTAAATTATATAAACAATATGCATAGTATATTTTTTGTTTATTGAATAACAGGAATATATTGATTATTACACTTATATCATACTAAAGTAAGGCTAAATAAGAATGTATTATGATTAGTAAACATCGTGTGATAAAACACTAAAATCTAGTACTGAATTTTGGATGAATATTTTATGTAACATCTTTGACTTTGCAAGATGAAATTTTTTTTAATATTTTGAGAAATCCATACTCATTATAAAGTTAATTTTGTTTTTCTGTAGAATGTTTTCCTATGAATTTTTTTTTTAAAAATAAGATAGTTTAATAATATTAAGGATGAAATATTCTGCTAATAAGTAAATATATTTATAATAAGTTAACCATAATGAGAAACCAAATGGTAACATTTTTTTTTATTTTGTCTTAAGTATAAATAAAGATATAACTAAACTATAAACTATTTTTTATATAACTTAGTAGATAAAAATGTAAGATTAAAATAAGGATATCCATTGTAAATAGTGTACATAAATTGTTTATTTTATTTGTTGTTGTTAATAAACTTTGTTAAAATTTGTTTTTCAAAATTTTTGTGTCTTGATTGTTTATTTCTCCACTTCACTGCATGAAATCACGATATATTCATAACAATTGAAACAAAAATATAATTTTGCACAAAAAGATAAATAGAGAGTTATATTTAAGAATTTAAATATTTTATTGGTATTCTTTTAATTAAATAATTATAATTTTACATTGTTTTATTGGTCATAAATCAGTTATCACAATAGTATACTGAATTATATGCTATCAGTTGCCACACATCCTTTGTTTATCAGATTATCATATGCTACCACGTATTTATTATATTATTACATGAAGGTAAAAGATTATATAAAATTATTTTATTATTTTATTATGGTAATAAAAATATAACGAAAAGAAAAGATATCCAGTAGTAGTTAAACAATGAAGAATATTATTATTATTATTTATTATTATTAGTTTCAGTGTAGTAGATTATGACATAAAATCCCTTCTCATATTTTACTACCGTATTTTTAAATTAACTTAGAATAAACTTTATGAACCTGAGATTATTTTATTGAGCTAGATTATTATTAAATAGAAGATTAAGATTTAATTATTAGTTTAGTCTTAGTGAGTAGAAGTTATTAAAGTCGTAAGAATACTATGAGTTTGTTATTTAAAATAGTAATAAGGGGGATAGTGTTCTTATGCCATTGAGGTAGTATCCTGTGGGATATTGGCTCAATGTAATCTATCTTGTCACCTGTATTTTCACTTCAAGTCTCATGAAAATATTAAATATTTATTTAATTTATTTTTATAAACTGAACCTTATTCGTATTTTAAATTTGAGCTAGTGAAATATTTTAATTTTAATGCTGAATATTTTAGTTATTAATTATTAACTGAGATAGAACCCATTTTATTTTATATCATATATTATCTGGAAGTGAGGATGCACAAGTCAGGGTTAGATTTTGGCCCCCAATGTGGTTGGCATGATGTGTAGTGGAGCTACACATAGGTTAGGTTAGATTTTGGCATGCCAACTTTAGGGGCGAGATGTGTTAGTAAGGGCAGATCAAATTCAACCAACAGAAGGTTAGATTTTGCTCATCCAATGTGACTGCACGATGTGTAGTTGGGAATACAATCGATAGGTCAGATTGTGGTACCCAAACATTTAGGCTATGAGATATATTAGGAAAGTAATTAAGAATATACAATACAATAGTTAGTATTAGAATTTGTTCATGTAACTTTGAAGATTATTGATAGGTATATCTCACAGAAGATAGATAATTTAATATTTTATTATAGCAATAATTATTTAGGATTTGATTATTATAGTGAACTAAGTGCTTATTACTAAAAATATTGCAATTTTATGTGGTAGATAATCTGACTGTTTAAAAATAGTAAAATATAAATTAAAACAATTAGCAAATAAATATCTGAGACATGCATATGTGGCTTACGATTATTTTATTACATATTATGACCATGTCAATTATTGAAATATTAACGATATATTTTGAAAATATTTTATTGTGTGCAAAATATCTGTGAATCATGCATGTGGGAAAATAATGTTGTGACACACATAATTTTAATTGGTATTGTTATTGTAGTTATTTAGAGTTAGATTGTATAAGGTGTAAAGGAAGTATTATCTATAGTTTATTGTGGGTGATGGTTAGATGGGGATAAAAGAAACTGGTAAGGAACTATTTTTATGAAAAATTAATAGTAATACATTGTTTAAATATTGAATTTTGAGAAAAAGCATATTTGTGAAAAAAAAAAATGAATAATCAAGATAATAATTTAGAGAATGAAATATCTGAGTTTATTGTCGATGAAAGTTGTGAGGAGAAACGAGAAATAGAAAACTTAATCGAAATGGAAACAGTTTTAGATGATGTTTAAATTGTAGATAACAAAATGAAAGAAGAGGAGAAAGAGGTTATGGAAATTAAAACAGTGGAAGAAAAGATAATAGTGCCTAAAAAGGAGGTAGAGAACTCCCAAATATCTCAAATGTTATTGATGATGAAGGAGATGAAAGAAGATAATAGAAAAAATAGATAGGATAAAAATAGATGAAGCTCTTAATGAAAATATGAATAAAAATAGAGAAGATAGTAATATAAAATTTGATGCTCTTAATGAAAATATGAGTAAAAATATTGAGTCTCTTAATGAAAACCTAAATAAAACAAATATAAGATTAGAATCTCTTAGTGAAAATGTGGACAAAAATAGTAATGAAATCAGAACTTGTGTAGAAAGTATGAATCAAAAACTTAATGAAACCTGTAAGACGGTAGAAGATTTTAAGGTGGAAGTACAAGATAAATTTAATAATTTGGATTTAAAATTTGATAACAATGAAAAGGTTATTGATTCTTTAAAGGAAGAAATAATGCAAATAGAAGACAGAAATCAAAAATTATTGAAGAGAAAATTTTCTGAATTTTCAGAAAGAGCAGTAAAAGATTTTAAAACTCAAATAGAAGAATCTATTGTCCGATGTCAACTAAATAATAGTAAGTTAGATCAGAAAATAGAGAGTTATAATTTAAGTGTAAAGAGTGAAATCTATGAAGTAAAGAGTAATATAAATCATATTAATGAAGAAATTAAAATTATTAAGGAAGAGGTAGTTCAGACTAAAATAAGTATCAAAGAGGAAGTTCAAAAAGAAGTAATGGGAAAATTAAAAGATTTAGGGATACAAAACTTTGAAGGAAAGATAGTAAGTAAGAAAGTATCTCATGAAATAAGTAGTAAATCTGTTGAAATAATTAGTACAGATTCGGAGAAGAGTAAAGAATCTATTAATTTAGTTAGTGAAAATGTGGTAGATGACAAAGAAATTGTAGAGACTGTAGATGAAGAAAATCCACAATTCATTGAGATAGTTAATAAAGATATTAACTTATGTAGTAATTTGACAGCAGAAAACATAGATTCTGTTAAATTAGGAGATAAAGATAGATATAATGATGTATCATTTGTTAAGATAGCAGATGACGAATTTAAAAAAGATGAGTCTTATATTAAATTAGCTAGTAAAGAAACCAAGTTATTTGTTGAAAAAACTATTATAGATAATGAAATGATTTATGAAGAAAAGGAGATTCAGAAAAAATCTATTGAAATAGTTAATAGTAGGAATGAAATATACAGAAGAATATTGAAAAATCCCAAAGAATATTTTAAATTGACTAATGAAATGATAGGAGTGAGTAAATCCTATGAAAGAGTAGTTAGTGAAAGGTCTATAGATCAACTTAATAGTTTTAAAAAATATTATATTGATGACAAAAGATTTGGTAAATCTACAGGGATAAAGTTTATCTCTTCAGAGCAAAAGTATTTAAAGTTGTTGGAACATGAGTTACCAAAAATTATTGATAAAAGTAGTAATAAATTTAAAAATAAAATGCAAGATGTGATACCTAAATGTAGTGTTAATGATAGAAATATTCGTTTACAATTTGATATTTCTAAAGAAATATTGTTTAAAGGAATTAGAAACTTGATACCTAATAGTGAATTTATAGGAGAAAAATTTAATCAGAATAGAGATATAAGCAAGATAAAAGTAAGACTTAAATGTCTAAAGCATGAGAAATTCATGACAGATTTTCTTAAGAATAATCTTAATAAAGGAAAGAAGATAGGAAAAGTTAAGGTGAGACTTAAGGAAGTCGAGAGAGAATTAAAGTTTAGATTTAGAAAAGAAAATACCTAATGATTAAGACAAATAATTCCTAGATAAGACGTATATTTAAAAAATATATTATAGCCTTATTTTTTACAGAACAAATATAAAACTTTAAAATCTCATAACCTAATTAATTATTCAAAAGGATAAAGATGTGTAGAAAAAAATTTTTTTTTTAGTATTTCTAGTTGAGATTCTGAGTGTAATGTCCAAATATTTTATAAGTTTGTATTAAAAACAGTATATTCGTTTATAGTTCAGTAGTACAGGATAGAATTTGGTTATAGCAAATGATAAAGATATTAAGTGTCAATGAATAGAGTAAATGATAAGATAGATGTTTAATTTAAAATTTTTATTCGAAGGAGGAGGTTATGTGCCTTTTTCTATAGGTCAGTAATAGTTCATAACAGTCAATTACTAAAAATTTTAAATTTTAGAATATGTTCTTTTGATTTATTAATTATAGTTTGTCAATTATAATATAAAGTACAATTTGAAGCTAAAGAAAATACGTAGTATATAAAATTATAGCGAATCATTTAAAAAATAGTTATGTAAAGCTTTAAATATTGTTGCATATGGTTGTAAAAGCTGGCCATATTAAATAACACAGCTATAAATATTAAAAGTATATTTAAAAAATTCGATTTTAATAGTTTAAAACTTATAGTTAATAAATGCTATGTTTAAATTTATAATCATATTTAATAATCAAAATTAATATAGTATATTTTAAAAATAAACTTTATGATGGTGAAAATTGTATTTAATTCTATATTTTCTAAATTGTTCTTCCAAATTTTTTTATAATTATTTTATATAATATAATAAGTGTATCAATTTTATAAATCTAGGCAGAGAAATAGATTGAAAATCGTCTGTCAAAGTTATTAATCATGTGACTTGTATACTATATACTTTCACACACATGCTTGTTTGAATTAATAACAAAGTTTAAAATATTTTAAAAGTTATATTATAGAATTGGATGGAATTATTGCCTATCATAAAAGCAAATAATAATAAATATTAAGTTAACTATTGTATGTAATGTTTTAAATAATGTAATAAAGATGAATACAGTTAATAAAAAAATTAAATATTTTGTTTAAATAAAAATAGATAAATGGAATAGGTTATTAAAATTGTTTTAAAAGTTATTTTAAATGTTTAAATAGTTTTAATAAAATAATAATTGATTTAAAAGTAATATTTTAAATAATATTTTAAGTTCATTACATCATAATTTTTTATTTTCAAATATAATTCTGCTATAAACTGAAAATATGTAAATTTGTTCTCAAGTTAAAGTAAGAATCAACCAATCAAATGAGGTATTCTTACAGACTATAAATATGAATTGCATGGGGGGTATAAGAGGAGATTAATAATGTATTGAAACCAGAGAAAGGTAAATTATAGCTATCAAAGAGATAGTATTTTTAAATTTTTATTTTAGTCAATTTTTTTAGTACTTTCTTATAACTTTATCTGCAAAAAACTAATTGATAATTTTAAAGTATTTTGCAAAAGAGAGTTTAAAAAAAAAATATATATTTAGAAACTTTGTGGAAATGATTTTCTAGTTTTTTAAAAGTTACTTGCCAGGAGTATTTTATCTGAAGTTTAACCTAAACTACGCAATAGAGATGGATATACTACGAAATAAAATATGTTTAAATTATAATACAGCTTTATTTATGCTCAACCGGAGGATTATTCTAACTCATATAAAAATAATTTGGGCATTATGCTGGAAGCTTAAACAGAAAACTATTTGCCATCTAAAAAAATTTGTGATGCATTATTTATAAGCTTATCCAGGAGTTTTTTTTTAAAAAAAGAATAAGATATTTATATCGTATGAGTTATCATAAAATATAATGAAAGAAATAGAATGTTTAGTCCTTTTTGAAGGAAAACATTTTTTTTAAATATATATTTTACAAGAATTAAAAAGAACTTATTAAGAAATAAAACCTATATAAAAAAATGAACATATAGTAGATAAATAAAGGATGGATCCATGAAAATACAAATATTGTGTAAAAGTTTACCGGATAACTTAAGTTAAATTGAACAGAGTGATGCATCAGAGAATATTGAATAAACTTCGTGGGAATAATTCTTTAATATTACAGTTTAATAATTTTCATTCTGAACAGTAAAGACCCAGGATTATTTTCTATAAATTTTACTAAATGGATTAATAATTATTTTTATTTTTAAACTTTAACGAGCTTGGAGGAGAACATTTTAAAACTCTAGAGAAAATAATAAACATTTTTGGATTTTATCATGAACTATGGTCAAGTGAAGACGTAATTATAGTTTTAAATTTTTATTTTACTAACTTAGTTAAATGTAAATTTTTCTATTTATAAGATTAGGAAAACATAAAACATTAATTTGTTAATAACATAAAATTTATAATATAATCTAATAATTTAGATAAGAATATTTTTAAATAAAACGTATGGATGTGTCTTTTCGTTTATGTATGCAATGTTTTTCTATATCCAGTGGATGGAAGAAGCCTACTAAAAATGATGACCAGATAAAAAGGGTTATTTGGTAATAATAATAACTATTAATAATTTATAATGTATATTTTTGTTTTCTTTAGATCATCTATGAATCTAAGAATGAAGTGTAAAAGTTTTAATTATATGTAACGCATTTTCATACAACATTTTAAAAAAACATTATGAGATAGGATTGATTTGAAAATATGCATACGACGATTATTTTTTTTTATATATTAGTGATATAATCCAACATAATAACAAATAATTATGTGATTCTTTTAGAACTTTCATGTTATTGGATATTCAAATATTGTCTAAGTAGATTGTATATGATTAAACATATAGAATAATGAAGTAAGCAAACTTTTCTTATGGAACAGTGAAATTGTTTTAAACTATCAATGAATTTTATTTATTGTTTTGTAAATGCAGATAGTTATTTATCGATGTAAGATGTAGAAAAATCTTGAGAAATAATGTTGAGATAGTGGCTTGGAAGTACTATAGTTAGCAGGAAACCAAGATGATGTATTTTTTTTAAAAAATAGGATATGATAAGGAATAGAAATAATATTTAGTCTTTATGTGGTTATCAGCATAGTTAACAAAGCCCTATGACTGATACACATTTTATTTGGACAGTGTTTTATATGTCTTTAAATATTTGATGTTTTAAATAAAGCTGAAGAAGTAGCTTTAACATCGTTCATGTATTAGAGGTTATTAGACAGGTAAAGGTCATACCTCTTTGCACTGTGCCATGATTTTTTGAGATATATTAAGAGTGATACTCTAGCTTTCTTCCTTAAATCCTATACATCTGTTTCGCTATCTTTATTTCATGTAACTGCATCGTTCAGTAAGATATTTTGAAAAGAAATGATAAATAATTTAGAACTTAGGTTATGCTATCGTTTTGTATAAGATTGGTTTATTTGCTTAGAAGGAATAGAATTTTATAACTTGAAATTGAAGGTCCAAAGTATCCTAAAGGAAAGGAAAGAATCATAGAATATATTTTGAATTTATTTTCGGAAATGAAATATAAATTTTTAAAATAGAGTATCTAAACAAGATATTTTCTTTAGAATGTTGATTATTTTTGAATGCTTTATTTTTTTTTGAAGAAAAATAAGTATTGCATATTTTTAAAATACAATAGTACAAAGTAAATTATATAAACAATATGCATAGTATATTTTTGTTCATTGAATAACAGGAATATATTGATTATTACACTTATATCATACTAAAGTAAGGCTAAATAAGAATATATTATGATTAGTAAACATCGTGTGATAAAACACTAAAATCTAGTACTGAATTTTGGATGAATATTTTATGTAACATCTTTGACTTTGCAAGATGAAATTTTTTTTTAATATTTTGAGAAATCCATACTCATTATAAAGTTAATTTTGTTTTTTCTGTAGAATGTTTTCCTATGAATTTTTTTTTTAAAAATAAGATAGTTTAATAATATTAAGGATGAAATATTTTGCTAATAAGTAAATATATTTATAATAAGTTAACCATAATGAGAAACCAAATGGTAACTTTTTTTTTATATTTTGTCTTAAGTATAAATAAAGATATAACTAAACTATAAACTATTTTTATATAACTTAGTAGATAAAAATGTAAGATTAAAATAAGGATATCCATTGTAAATAGTGTACATAAATTGTTTATTTTATTTGTTGTTGTTAATAAACTTTGTTAAAATTTGTTTTTCAAAATTTTTGTGTCTTGATTGTTTATTTCTCCACTTCACTGCATGAAATCACGATATATTCATAACAATTGAAACAAATATATAATTTTGCACAAAAAGATAAATAGAGAGTTATATTTAAGAATTTAAATATTTTATTGGTATTCTTTTAATTAAATAATTATAATTTTACATTGTTTTATTGGTCATAAATCAGTTATCACAATAGTATACTGAATTATATGCTATCAGTTGCCACACATCCTTTGTTTATCAGATTATCATATGCTACCACGTATTTATTATATTATTACATGAAGGTAAAAGATTATATAAAATTATTTTATTATTTTATTATGGTAATAAAAATATAACGAAAAGAAAAGATATCCAGTAGTAGTTAAACAATGAAGAATATTATTATTATTATTTATTATTATTAGTTTCAGTGTAGTAGATTATGACATAAAATCCCTTCTCATATTTTACTACCGTATTTTTAAATTAACTTAGAATAAACTTTATGAACCTGAGATTATTTTATTGAGCTAGATTATTATTAAATAGAAGATTAAGATTTAATTATTAGTTTAGTCTTAGTGAGTAGAAGTTATTAAAGTCGTAAGAATACTATGAGTTTGTTATTTAAAATAGTAATAAGGGGGATAGTGTTCTTATGCCATTGAGGTAGTATCCTGTGGGATATTGGCTCAATGTAATCTATCTTGTCACCTGTATTTTCACTTCAAGTCTCATGAAAATATTAAAATATTTATTTAATTTATTTTATAAACTGAACCTTATTCGTATTTTAAATTTGAGCTAGTGAAACATTTTAATTTTAATGCTGAATATTTTATTTATTAATTATTAACTGAGCTAGAACCCGTTTTATTTTATATCATATACTATTCTGAAGTGAGGATGCACGAGAGCAGGGTTAGAATATATATATATATATATATATATATATATATATATATATATATATATATATATATATATATATATATATATATATATATATATATATATACAATTATTAAAACGCCACACATGCTTATAAAACACCCTCTGTGAACTAATATATAAATACATTAGAGTTTGCATTTTAAAATTGCCAGCTCAAAATGATACCACATTGAAGTGTACACTATTTGATCTTAAATATTGAAATAGGAACAAATCCAACAAAAAACTTGAAATTTTAGCAAGCAACAATCTTAACTTTTTGCTACAAACAAATACATTTTACTATTACTATATAAAGACAAACTAAACATTATTAATTTTAATCTTTAAACCACCTAACACAAATGTATAGAAAATAATCCCAGTGCATATGTCTATTCTGTGTTTTACTTTGTTTAATAACATTGTTTATTAAATTATTTGATAGTCATTTTAAAATAAGGGTTTGTGTTTCACTTAGCATCATCATCCTCACATTAAATCTATTAATATTATCATCATAGTATAATTTTCATATTCAAATTTTTGTTATACTTTATTACATCTTGTCAAGTGAATGAAATTTATGTTAAAATTACATTAGATTTCATTTGCATTACTTTCACAACTATGTTTATATGCTATAAGGTTTGTGCTGGTTGCAATCTCAAAGTAGTCATTTGTACTGTCATAATTTGAAAAATCATTATAGTATTGCAAAAGTAAGAGAAATAATACACAGATGAAAATATTGGCTTTATATTTCTGATGTCATGCTAGCCACAAATATCCAGTTTTATTGATCTTGAATATTAAATTATTAGCATACACATTATTTAAATAAGGAATAATCTCTAAGATTTATTATTAATATTGATTATTGCATGTAATGGTATAGTAACAGTTATTATTCATGAGTTTACTATTTTTGAGAAGTTAAGCTAAAAGTTAGGCAGTCACCACTTTATGATTGGTCATGTTGACCTTTCAGACTGTTGCAATACATATTTATACATATGTGTGTGTAAGAAACTATCAGTGATGTAGAATTGTACTTTTCTTCCTGGAATTCATACAATATTTATATTTTATAAAAAAAATGGATCAATAAACCATCACCATTTGAAGACATTCAACTTTCAATAGTCAATAATCCATAATTGAATTTAGATAAGGAACATATTTATATATTAATTGATTAAAAAAAACGAATTTAAAATTATAATTGTGTTTTTTTTATTCTTATGGTTATACTCATTATTATCTGATTTTTTTAACCACAATAATTATTTAATAATGTTCTTTAGAAAAACATTGCCATAATGTTATTAAATTACATAAGATGACAATGTTGGATATTACTATATAATATGTTCATACACCTGGGTCTTGTTTTATGTGGTAGATAGGTTCCTCAGAAAACACACACAAAAGAAATCACACAAAAATAAAATTAACTTACCTTGAAAAATGGGGGATAGTTTCTATATTTTCAGAAATTGCATAAAAGCAAAGTAACAAAGAAAAATTACCTTAAAATTTGCATTAAAAAATAAGGAAATAAAGTATGACTAATAAAAAATTTCAAATATTTGAAAAAAAATTGATACAAGACAAACTTTTCTTACTTTTTTTATTAATTATTTAATGTTATTCAAAACAATATGTTTTTATGTGTAATTTATTTTTACATTTTTTCATAAATATTTTATTCATTATCACTATTTGACAATATGGGTTCATTTGTGAACTGGTAAGAAATCAGACTCATCACAAGAGGAAATACAATTAGCACCAAATTCAGTCTAATGTTGTGTTAATGGTTTTCTATCAACAATGTAATCAGTAATTAAACTTTGAGATGATGATTTTACTAATTGTTTATGAAGCTCATGATATCCAGACTGCTATGTATATATGTTAGAGAATTCACTTTCATGAGTGCACTATATATATATATATATATATATATATATATATATATAATACATATTTTGCGGGTTCATCCGTGTTAAAAACTTTTAATACCAATACACTGACGTTTCGACTTGGTCACACAAGCCATCCACAGAGTTATATATATATATATATATATATATATATATATATATATATATATATATATATATATATATATATATATATATATATATATATATATATATATATATATATATTACATGCTTCCACAAGTGTGTTAATAATAACTAATGGTTTAATTTTCTTTTATACACATATATACATGAAGAAACTTTTAGACAGAAAAAAGTCACAAGTAAAAATATTTAAAAACTTTTAAAGATGCATTCTTTTTAAGTAGAAATTAAAAGTTCTTAAATATTTTTACTTGTAACTTTTTTCTGTCTAAAAGTTTCTACATGTATATAAAAAAAAATATAAACATACACATATATAACACTGCCACACAACTATATAGCTCTTGTTGGAATTTAAAAACTCGTTCATAATTCATGTCATTAAAAGAAAAAAATGATTTTACAATTGTTAAAGACTTTCTGGAATCATTTTTGCTGTGAAAGGAACGGGGTTCCACTTCTGTTTTATTATCTTTTTCTAAATTTTTTATAGTATCTAAATTTATCGCCAAACCTTTTTCCAATGGGCAGTTAAAGTATGTACAATTTAATCCGTATATATAAAATATATATATACTGATATATATATGGATTAAATTGTAAATTAAAGTATGTACAATTTAATCCGTATATATAAAATGGGGAAATACTGATTTTAAGTAAAATATGAACTTCTTTATCACATAAAAGTAAACCGCATAAAAAGATAATACGAAGAAACATAAATCACTTAACTACAAAATCGCATTAAAAAAATGGAACAAAAAAGACCCAGGTGTATTTTATTTAGACAAGCTTATCATAAATAATAAGTTGCAAATCATCTTGCCATATAGCTGTGCTGTTTTTTTTTTTTTTTTTTTGACGTTATATTGTAAATATGCTAGCAATGCATATCTGTATCCTATAAAGACAAACTTTTATTATTTTTTTTAAATCTCTAACAACCATAATATTTAGAGAAAAAGAAGCATACAGTTTCATAATTTCTTATATTGAGGTTTTGTATCAGATATTGATGATAATAATATAATAATAGAGGTTGTATTATTATTTTATTATCATCATCATCATCATCATTAATAGTAGAAGTAGAATAGGAATAATAGTAATAATAATAATACTAATGATGATGATGATGATGATAACTGTAATTATTTTTCCATTAAAACTATTTTCATCACATCATATGTTTTTTACATTATAAAAATAATAACAATGCCTAGTGAAGAATAAAATTATTATTATCGTCATCATCATTAATAGTAGCAGTATAACAAGAAGAATGATGATGTTGATGATAAATAATAATAATAATAATAATAATAATAATAATAATAATAATAATAATAATAATAATAATAATAATAATAATAATAATAATAATAATAATAATAATAATAATAATAATAATAATAATAATAATAATAATAATAATAATTGTAATTATTTTCCCATTAAAAACTTTGTCATCACATATATATTTATGCATTACACAAAAAATAATCATGTCTAACGGCTAATAAAATTGCTATTAAAATATAAAATTATTATATTGACATATTATAAATAAGTACCATTAATAATACAGACAAATGGATGTCTTCATAATAAAAATTAAAAAATTATTCAACTTAAATACAAAATATTAAATAAAAAAAATTACATTCATTGATCCATAAAACAACATTGAGATCAGAATTTGTAAATATAAGTTCATTTTTGCTGATAGGATTCTGAGAATCTGAAAATAAGAAGAAAAAAAAGGATAATTGAAGAAATAATAAAATTATTATTATAAAAACAAAACAATATATGCTAAAGTATCACAATTGATGTAAAACTATGATTTTTTTTTATTATCTATTTTGGAAAATTGACATCATAAATCTACCCATTACTACTGTTCAAGAAATGAAACTGATGCATGTTTATCATGAAAAACTCATAAATAGCATTTTTTTATACGTTGTATGTGAATGGTGGTATATGTTATGAATTAAATATTGTTTTATCTTAGTTAAATAAGTTAAATTATAAGCTATCAGAGTACAATTACTACTACTACTACTACTACTACTACTACTACTACTACTACTACTACTACTACTACTACCATCTCCACTACAACTACCAGTACCATTACTACTATCGCAACTACTATTATTAGGACTACTATTACTACTACTATTATTACACCAACTAATAATAATAAAAGTAGGAGTTGTAATAGTGATGATAATAATAATAATAATAATAATAATAATAATAATAATAATAATAATAATAATAATAATAATAATAATAATAATAATAATAATAATAATAATAATAATAATAATAATAATAATAATAATAATAATAATAATAATAATAATAATAATTCAATTCTATTCATTTCAATTTAATTCATTTATTTAAGTGTTAAACAACAGCATAGATCCAAATGCAATTTGCATATTACAATAAAAGGAAATATAAATGTTTACATAATAAAACAATATTTAAAATTAAAAACAATATTTAAAATGAAAAATATCACAAAGATTAATCTTACTCCCAGTCTGATTATATATAGAGAGTAACCTTAAATATTTGACAAAGTAAGTGTTGTTTCCTTAACAAATGTTCTTATATCTACTAAAAATATGTCAATATCATTAAAATACATATTATACAAATTTGGTAATCTGTATAATGCTGCTAAATATAAAGTTTTACATTTATATTTATCAATACTAAATAAATCCTTATTCATTGTATATACATGAAGAACTCTTATTAATACCTTTGAAATGCAATTAAATTAGTAATTTTTTTCATGAATGATTAAATAAAAAAATTTCATATCACGAATCACTCTTCTATGAAACAAATTTATACAAATATCTTTCACATTAATTATATTACTGAATTTATTGTATATTGACTGCAATTTATCTATATGAGATAACTTATTTGAGTTCCATATTATTAAGCCATATTCCATTATAGGAAGTAGAAGTATTTTAACCAAATGTATTTTAATAAAAATATTAAAGTAATGTCCATTACAAAGAATAAGCCCCATTATTTTATTGATATTACATAAAATATTATCTACATAAGTTGTAAAAGATCCATTTTGATCAAACCATATTTCAAGATCTTGGTACTACTTTTTATATTCAATAGTTTTATTATTTATATAATGTGAGTCCATATAGTATTGAACTTTCCTTGTATATGTAACAACATATTTTTCTATATTTATATGCATGTTATTCTTTAAACACCATTCAGAAAAGCTATCTATATAAGATTGAAGCTGTAAAAGATCCTTATAGCAAGTAATTAATTTAAATATTTTACAATCATTAGCATATGATAATAGACTATCCTTCACTATATATCTATCCAAATTATTTACATATATTGCAAACAATAATGGTGCCAATACACTACCTTGTGAAACACCTAATTCCTTAACATAAGCATGTAAAATATTATTATTACATTTAATAAAAGAAGGTCTATTTTGCAAAAATGACATAAAAAAATTTAACAAATGCAATGAGAAATCCACATTAGACATTTTACTTAAAAGTTTAGAATGAATAACTCTATCAAAAGCTCTACTTAATTCAAAATAAATTACATCACGTTGTGCTTAATTTTATTTAAAGAATGGGCAATATGATCATGTATAGTTAATACATTTGTCTCAACAGATCTACATGGTAAAAATTCATGTTGAAAATTTGAAACCAACAAATTAACTTGACCAATAATACCATTATATATACACTTCTCAAATATTTTTGAAAAAATAGATAAAACTGAAATTGGTCTAAAGTTAGAAACTTCTGAATGAGATCCTATTTTTGTGTATTGGTATAATCTTAGTAATTTTCAAGTAAGAAGGAAAAATGCCTGTTCCAATTGAAAGATTAAAGATATATTACAGAGGACATGACAGAATCTTTACACAACCTTTTATTAACAATGCAGGAATATTATCAAAACCAGGACAAGAATTTACATTTATTTGATTAACAGCTTTTTTAATATCTTCTTTATTTATAAATCCTATTCTAATGTCATATCCTAAAATGTCCTTGTCTCTGTTAACATCCATATTATTTACCTCATTAAAAATACACCTACCCAGCATTCAAAAATAATCATAAAATTTATTAATATCAGGCATTAAAGATGATACTATTGGTCTTTTACATTTATTAATATCAAAATCCTTCATAATTTTCAATATGCTTTAGGTCGAGTTAAAAGTGATGCTTCCATACTAACTGTATAAGTATTGAAATCTTTTCTCTTATTTTTTTTAGATAAATATCTAAAGTTAACAAAATTTTTATAACAAATATAACAAACAGTTTTTTAAATAATTTATGAAATCTATATTTCCTTTTTAAAATTAGTTTTAATTTATTTGAATACCAAATAGAATATTTAAGCTTATTCGCTATATGAATTGGCACATATTTAGATATATAAAACTGCAATATATCCACAAATATATCCATGGCTTCATTAGCAGATGTTGAACTATAGACAGATAACCATTTACAATCCCAAAATGCTATATACAGACCCAAAAAATTAGCATTACTATAATCTCTAATTAATGAAAAATATATACACTCTCTTTCCCATGAATAGGTATACAAATTTCAATTGGAGGATGATGAACATCAAACTTTAACAAGAGGAAATGTAGATGTATAACAACTAACATCACTAAAGTTAGTAAAAATGAAATCAAATGTTCTATTATTACAATTTAAAGAAGTATTATTTTGTATAAGATTTAAAAGAGTAACAAAATTCTTCAATCTCATTGCTTTAGATGAAAGCGTTTGATTATTCAAAAATTTTGGACTATTAAAATCACCTGTAATCATTATATGATGTGAATAATTTATAAGACATAATTCTATATCAGTTAAAATTAAATCAAACTCTTTATTACATATACCAGGATGCTTATATATATTCCCCATAAGTATTTTAGTACATCTAAAATTAACCTCTACCCAAATTGATTCATTAGAACACAATAAAATTTTATGCAACTTAAATTCCAATTGATGTCTAAGAGCAATTAATGTGCCTCCTCCCCTTCCAGCAATATTAGGATCTGTTCTGTCTCAAAATCGTATATCTATCATCAAACAACATGATATTTTTAACTTCTGCAGTAATCCAAGTTTCAGTAAGCATTATAATATCATAATTTTTAGTAATAGATTAAGTTTTTAAATTAAATGCCTTAGTACATAATCCACTTACATTTTGATAAAAACGATGTAAATTATTAGAACTACTCATAATTAAATATTACAACATTATGCCAAATCTCTGGTAAAAGTGTATCTTCCATCACTGACACAGGCAGAAATATATAAAACGATGCATATCTTTTGTTATTTAGATCAAGTTTATAACAAACAACAGACACATTTAATTTAGTTTCCAAATAATTCTTCACTTCAATAGCTTTAGTGTTATAACCCATTCTACTTAAAAAACATTTTTTTATATAAAATACGTGTCTTAATAGCTTTAAGCGTAGCATTAACAGATGCCCCTATAAGTAACTGGGTGCACCAGTAACTGTTTATTATGACGTTTGAAATATTCTTTATTAGATTCATTTATTTATTTTTACTACTTTTGTAAGAAACTGTTTTAAATCCATCATCTACAATTAAACTTGTTTGTACAGAATTAATCTGAGAATTTCATTCATCGTTAATTAATTCATTTTTAATTTCCTGTTTTGCAGCAACATTTGGGTCCTCACTGAATGTTGAATCAGACCTTTTATTATTTTTAGTAGTAGATGCCATTTTATTTTCATTTAAAATATCTGTCTCTTTATTATTAACTACAATATTATCTGTGCCATCAGTAATTCTGTTACAAGGAATACAGTCCGCGTATTTAGCAGCCGAACTATTTTTAACTTTACCATCATTTATTCCATTTATCAATTATTCTAAATGTATAAAATTTGATTTAGTTTCTTCATTATTTCTTAACAAAACTGATTTTAACATACAATTCTCCTTAAACAACTTATCTATTTGTATAGACATATTTTCAATTTCTTTAATCAGCCTATTAACATGAGAAAAAATATAATTAATACGCTTAAGATTTTCGAAGTCTTGCCCCCATGTGCGCATTCTTCACATTTTCCAGCAGTTAAAGACCCACCAATATAGTTATCTTTATATAAAGTACTCTATAAATCCATACCCCCCCCCCAAGTACTACCAGCATTATTTTCATTCAATAGTTTACCCGAAAATTATCTGCCGTCGTTTGACTATAATTATCCGAGGTAACCGAGAAATAATCTGCTGTCGTCTGACTATAACTATCCGACGACGTAAGAAAAGAACAATCTATAGGCATTTTACTATCATTATTGGAGTCAACAGGCAATAAAGCAGAACAACTATCATCGTTTAACATTTGACCATTAAGCTCACCAGCTTGACAAGTTGGACATAAAAACGATTTATACCTCCATCTGTCAATAATTCCAAATCTAATACTTGTAATTTCATACATTTAATATGAAACACTTTTTTACAAATGCCTTTGCAAAATTTTTTTGATTCTTTAGGAAAAATGTCTCTCAGACAAAATGTGATGATGATGTGATATGATGTATTGTGGCTTCTCCTTAAACGAAGTCAAGAATATCTCAGCAATTATGCCCAGATAAACGTGTTAGCCACTTTATTTTCCACTTCCCACTCTAAATTATCCCATATAATGCTCCATCCCATTTCCACAACACATAATCTTTGTCAATTCTATAACTTTTATATCTAAATTTCCCTTATCTTTTCCCAAACGCAGCATAAAATCCACATGCATTCTTAAGTGGTGTATCGTGATTATTATTATTATTATTATTATTATTATTATTATTATTATTATTATTATTATTATTATTATTATTATTATTATTATTATTATTATTATTATTATTATTATTATTATTATTATTATTATTATTATTATTATTATTATTATTATTATTATTATTATTATTATTATTATTATTATTATTTAATTTAGTACATTTAACAGATTTTACATCCAAACAAAAATGCACAGCTAATCTAGTTCACAAAGCATTTGCAGAGTTTTTTGCACAGCAGTCCTAAATGTTCTACCATCTGTTTCAAACATATTAACATCATTAAAGTATTTATTATACAATCTAGGTAATCTTACTAATGCTGAATTTTTTAATGTTTGACATTTAAATTTTGGAATACAAATTCTCCTATCTTTTATCTTCATCTTAAATGATAATTAATGTTGTTTGGCAACTTCTCACATCTATTATATTCAATGTGATTTTTTTTAAGTAATTCATATCAGTAGAGATTAGTCTTTTGTAGAGTGCATTGTTATCACATATTATTTCTGATTTAATATATCTTAATAATAATAATGATGATGATGAATGATAATAACGATGACAATGATGATGATAATAATAATTCAATTCTTTATTTATTTAATGTACATATCAACAACATTTAGCCAATTATACATTGCACAGTAAAATAATTATTATATACATATATAAATAAGCATTTACAAAACAAAAATAATAATAATAATAATAATAATAATAAAAATAATAATAATAATAATAATAATAATAATAATAATAATAATAATAATAATAATAATAATAATAATAATAATAATAATAATAATAATAGTAATAATAATAACAACAACAATGAAATAGAAAAGCAATAAAATGAAGAAATAAATAAAAAGGTAATATATCCAATGAAATTAAGGATAATATTTTTAAAGGTGATTTTAGTGAATTGTTTAAGATCCAAATTAAAAATATCTCTATTAGCAAAATCTTTGTTATAAGTTCTAGGTAAATGAAATAAAGGGGAAAATGTTCATATATAAGATTTACAAATTTCAAGTTCAAAAATATTGTGAGTAGGAGTGTTATAATTCTGTTTCTTGACACCTAATCTAGAAAGCAAATTAGACACAAAAACATTCTGGGAAATAAATTTATGAATAAATGTAAGATCTATTCTTTATCAACTCAGAATTAAGTCAATATAGTGTTCATTATTAAACTATTTAATTTAGAAAATTGTCAAAAACAAACTCAATTTTTATAATATCTTTCTTGTTATGAGGATTCCATAAAATTAAACCATACTCCAAGATGGGAAAAACTAAAGATATAAAAAGTTTAATTTTTGTAAATTTATTAAATTCTTTTCCATATCTGTAAATAGCTCCTACAATTTTAAGAGATTTATTTACCATATAATTAATGTTGTTATGAAAAGACACATTATCGGAAAATATCATTCCTAGATTTCTTTATGATTTTAGAGTCACCAATATAATAGGAAAACCTTAAGATTTCAGATTTTCTAGAGAAAGAGACAATGGAACAATTATTTATATTTATATAATTATATTCACACCAATTCAAAAAAATTATCTATATCACTTTGAAGTAAAAACAGTCATTAATACAATAAAAATGCCTAAAAATTTTGAAATCATCTACATAACATAAAAGATGCGAAAATTTAATGTAATTTTTTAGTTCATCAATGTATACATTAAATAATAATAGTGCAAGAACACTGCCTTGAGGTACTCCAGCAAAGCAATAATAGGGTAATGACATTTTATTGTTAACTTCCCACAAGACATTATATTTTTAAGAAAAGAGTCAAACCAATTGATTAATAATTTGGAAAAATATAATCTACAAAGCTTTTGAATAAAAGTTTTATGATTAACTCTATCAAAAGCCTTGGACATATCAAAATCAATAATATCCAACCTAGATTGATTCTCAGTTGAATTTGAAATGTGATCAAAAATAGTTACCAAATTTGTTTCAATGGACCTATTAGGCAAAAAGCCAAGCTGTTCTGATGCCAAAACCTTATTGACATTCAAGATAATTGTATTATATACTCATCTTTTAAATATTCAAGCAAAAGTGTGTAGAACTGAAATAGACTTACAGTCATTTACCAAATTTCTAAATCCTTTCTTAAAAATAGATACAGCTTTAGTAAATTTAAGGGATGTAGGAAAACTACCATTTTCTAAAGAGCAATTAAAAATATGCAAAAGAGGAGAAGCAATATATTCAGCAAATCCTTTATAAATAAAAGCTGGAATATTGTCAAGGCCCACACTAGAATGTAGTTTAAGCTGCTTAATAGCAAACATAATATGGTTCAATAAATGAATTAAATGGTATCATTTCTTCAATTAGATCATTATTTTCAGTTAAACTAGTACAAGATTTACATTGTTTAAAAAGCTCTGAGAAATAATGAGAAAAATCATGTGCAACTTGATTCATATTATTGCTCTGTATTTTTTGTGTAAGACCTAAATCCTTGACTACAGACCAAAATTTCAAAGGATTATCTGAAATATGACTTTCAGTATTTTGTATAAATTTGTGAAAATATCTATGATATATAACTTTTGACAATCTTCTATAATTAACAAAGTTATTAAAATAATTTAAGTTTTAATTCTCCAGTATTTATGATGATGAAAAAAATTTATTTTTAATAATTTTTTTAAGAGAGACTGGAAACCAGACAGAAAAAATGATTAATTAAAACATTTTTTTAGGAATGTATTTGTCAATTAGTTCACTAAATGATTGTTCAAAAAACTTTATACAGAAATCTACAACTGACGAAGAATACAATTTTTTCCAGTTAAAGTTATTTGAAATATTAAGAGTAAAATTGATAATAAAACTAGAGAGATAGAAGAAATGATAGTAAAACTAAGCGCAGTACATGAGAAGCTTCAATTGTTTTAAAATCTTGGTTATAGCTAGTGTACATGTCAATGTATGGTTATATACGATTAAATTAGAATCAATGTAACAGTTAAAAAATATTACTAAAAGTTAGAAAAAAGTGGGATCTGTTAAATAAATCACATTATTTAGAGCTTTTAATTAGGATAAAGTAAAATAAAGAAGATACCTAAGTTAATCATTAGAAAGTAGAATATTTATTGGAAGTTATACTTCTTGAGCAAAGTGATCTTTATCAGACAAACTATAAGCTCCAGTCAAAAGAATTTTTGCTACAGAAAATACTTGAGCAGGGTGATGTCGAAAATTAAAATTAAGATATCTATTTGTATGGGTGGATTTTCTGTAAACTGATATTGCAAAGGTTTAGTTACATTTTCTTGTACCTAAAACATGTAGAAAAGAAAGCAATTTTATTTTTCACTTCCATAGTAAATTTAATATTAAGATGCAAATTATTTAGGAAAAAAAATTTAAGGCATCAATGTGATGAGGCCATACAACAAATGTATCATCCACATATCTTAATCAAACAGAAGGTTTCATAGTAGCTGCATTTAATAATTAATTTTCAAAATTATCCGTGAAAAGATCAGCAATTACAGGTGACAATGGAGATCCCATAGAAAGTCCTTTAACTTTTTTAAACTTTGAGAATCGGAATAAAAATGTATTTTCAATGCAGTGCTTCACTAATGGAATAATAAAATCAGGCAAATCATTATGTTGAGTATTATGTTTTAAATTGCACATTACACAAAAAAGTGAAGCTTATTATTATTAGAAAAGAATAATATGTCTGAGCGCTTTCACAGAACTTAAGTCTCTATATCTATAGACTACTTTAAACGAAGTTAACTGCATATCAGAAAACCTCCAGCACAATGATAAATATCTGGATATTCAAGTTCATAAAGACCCACACCAACTTACCTATGCCATGATAGTCAAGCCATTGGAAAGTTGAGGATTTACACATCCAAACTCAAACTCACCCAACTCAGATAAACTGGCTGGACTCACATCCTTCCTGCACAGAAATCACAGACTATGTGAATTTGAAGTCAACTGCAAAAAAACCTCTCAAATTATATTAAAGATCTGGAAAATGTTAGATTTTCACACAATATTATCTACAAAAAGATTAGGCAACTTCAAACTAAGCTACAAACTAACATGGTTAGAAACAATAAACCAAGAATGCTGCTAACTTACATATCATCAATTACTAGGAAATATTACAAAATATTTGCTGAGTCTTTTGAACTAGAATTCCATACCCCACCTTCAACAAACAGAATGATAAACAAAACCAAAGACAAAATACCCCCTGATCAAATAGCCCAAATAGTTTTATAAAATTTCCCACCCAATCAGTGGATGTAGAACAGCATATTATGGAGAAACCCATGCCAACATTAATACCAAAACATCTCAACATCATTATTTATACAGAAGAGCTGTAAATAATAATGAAAAGAAATCCATATTCTTTGATCACCAAAAAACACCAGGCAATGTGTTCGAACCCACTATGTCAAGGGCACTGTGCACTTAATGTAATGATATGAAGTGGGGGATTGAGGAGGCATGCTTTATTGTAGGTGACAATTATGCAATGGTCTGAAAAGAGTTGTGTTTTGCTATCTCCAGAAAATGGTCTTTATGAAAGAAAACTGCATAAATTTTGCATAAATTACCGCTAAACTTCACTTAAAATAAGCTATAAATATGAAGACTTAAGTTCTCTGAAAGTGCTCAGCCATATAATTATTTTCTAATAATAATAAGCTTCACTTTTTTGTGTAAAGCACAATTTAAAACTTGTCAAAAGTGAAGTAAAAAACAAGGATTTTATGTTGAGTATTATAAATAATGGTTCTTCAACAGGAATATTAGTAAACGTAAAAGAAACATTAAAACCAAGCAATAAATCAGTTCTGCTTAGTTTTAAGTTTTTAATTATACAAATAAACTGACTTGAATTTTTAATCCTTGATGGAATCTTGTCTACCAATGGTTGTAAGCATGAAGCTAAATATCGAGCCAAAGCACATGTGGGAGAATGTATAGCACAGACAATAGGATGCAATGGTATCTCAACCTTATAAATTTTATGAAAACCAAAAAATTTAGGAAATAATCAAAAACCTCTAGGAGAATTTTAATTTTCATATCTTTATCTATACCAGAATGTTTGATTAGACATTTTACCTTTCTTTTTAAATATGTCAGATGACATCTAACAATCTTTTTATAAATTCCATCTTTTAATAAATTAAAAATTTTATTATTATAATCTAAATGATTAAGAACAACAGCCAAATTACCATTATCTCTGGAATAACAACAATAAAATCATATTTTTTTTAGATTTTGAAGTGCAACAAATTCTCCTTTAGATAAATTATTTTTTGTTGATTTTACATTTTTTAAGACATCACACACCTCAAACCTAATAAGATCAGCAATGTGAAAGTATATTTCTTAAAGAAGACTCTATAATGCATATAATATTTTCAACTGGAAAATGTTTAGGATCCAGTGCGTAATTAAAACCTTTTTCCAATAGTGAAATTTCATTTGAAGAAAGTTGATGACTGGATAAATTCTTTACAACATGTAAATCACTCACAGTATTTTTAGAAAATTTGTTTTTCCTTTTAAGTTATTAATAATGCTCATTTCTTTTTTTTGTTTAAAAGTTTTAAATTCTGAATTTTTAATAGAACAAAAATAAACAATGTTATCAAAAATAGACCAAAGAACAAGGTGAATAATATTTCCTAACGCTATATTTCTCTCAGTAACAAATGATCAATATAATTTAACTTCTTCCTTGTATCTGGAACAAAAGAAATCAAAATGTTTCTACTCACCACCTGTAGAATGTTTTTTTCTTTATTTTAAAAGAATTGAAATGAAACTTTAATCTGCAATATTTTGGAAATACTTTCCATCATCTCTACAACAAATTACAAACGTTAAGTTCACACAACATTTTTTTTTCTTCACACAAGATTTTTTGAAAGCTCTTAAATAGTAAAACGATTTTTCACCATAAAGACTATTAATATTATATTTGATGTTTTAATGGCTGAATGATGTAGATAAACTGTTTTTTTTTTTTTTTTTTTGGATTGAACTGTAGATTATTTTCAATTACTGATATTTTGATGAACTAGCATCCGTCATTGTCAAGGGTTAATTTTGAAAGAAAAATCGATAGATCTCAAAAAGTAACATGACTGAATGTGAGATGAGATTCAGCTTAAAGTAGTTTAGCATCCACATATATGAAGCTTATAAAAATGTTTATTTCCTTCAGTTTTTTTCACCTTTTAATGTTAAGTATACATTAGAAGACAGAGATAAAACGAGTGGTTTCCATATAGCTGGAATACGTTGAGCTTCATCAGCCCTATTTAAACTAGTAGGTCTCTTTAATATTTCAATTGACTCTTTCATAGGTATTAAATCATATCTTTCCAAATTAGCAAGTATTTTCACATTGTCAAAATCAGATATGTGACCAATTTCTAAAAATGGGATGTAAAAACTGATGTGTTAATTTTCTGATTAAAAGCATTTTAAGGAACATAAAAATATAAATTGGTCACATACATGATTCTGACATTGTGAATATACTTGCTAATTTGAAAAGTATGATTTAAAAACCACAAGAAAGTAAGCAGAAAATTGACACATCAGTTTTTACTTCCCATTTGTTAGAAATTTGTCACATACCTGACTTTGACAATGCAAAAGTACTTGCTAAATTGGAAAGACATGATTTAAGAACTATGAGAGAATCAATTGAAATATTAAAGAGACCTACTGATTTAAATAGGACTGACAAAGCTCAACATATTCCAGCTATGTGTAAACCTCTCATTTTATCACTGTTTTCTCATATTAACTTAAAATTAATAAGTGAAAAAATGAAAGGAAATAAACATTTTGATAAGCCTCATAATTTGAATGATTACCTACTTTAAGCTGAATCTCATTTCTCATTTCACATTCAATCTCATTACTGTTTGAGATCTAACAATTTTTTTTTCAAAAGTTAACCTTGACAATGGCAGATGATAGTTCATCGAAATAACAGTATGTAGTGGAAAATAATCCAAGGTTCAACCCAAAAAACAATTTATCGACACATTCAACCATGACAATATCAAATATAATATTATTAGTCTTTATGGGAAGAAAATGTTTTATTGTTTAAGAGTTTTCAAAAAATTTTGTGTTAAGAAAGAAAGGTCATGGAATCATGTGTTTCTAATTCATTGTACAGATAATGAAGTAGTTTCAACATGCTGCAAATTAAAGTTTCATTTCAACTTTTTTAAAATAGAAAACATTCTATAGGTGGTGAGTAAAAAAACTTGATTTCTTTTATTCAAGATATTAGGAGGACATTAAATTATATTGATTATTTTTTATTGAGGGACCATATAGCATTAGGCAATATTATTCACTGTTTGGTCTATTTTTGATAACATTGTTTATTTTCATTATATTAAAGATTCAGCATTTAAAACTTTTGGTTCTAGTAAACTATTAACTGTGCAGCTTTTGGTGGTGCTGTTTCTGTGTAAAAATACAGAATTATACCGCTTTCACAGCCAAACCTATAACTAATATACTAGTGATCATTAATATATGAGTAGATCGTATGTAGTGATTATAATACGTGGCCAATTCTTTCACATTCAATAACACTACGTCTACTAACAATACTATGATCATATAGTTTGCCATTGATTTCATTGTGGGTTGAATTCCTATGCATATTGACAGAATTTGTATTGTCGCTAAAATTTAAGATGAGAGTGTGAGCACTGTCATCTTTTTCAAGTGTTTATTTGTTGATGTTTATGATTTTCTGTATTTCCCAACTGAAAGATTTTTGCGTACTAGTAATTTTCAGCGTATTATTGATATTTGTCAAAATTTCTTTTTTGGCTAATTGTGGATTTTTTGGGGGTCAAAAAAGACAAAATAAAATTTCTCAAGCTCTCTGGCAGACGATTGGAGTTGTTTGTGGAAAAATACCATTTCTGTCATGACTCGGACGAGAGTTGAAAAGGAAGAACAAAATGTCTACCACGTTATTATATTTGTGGGACATCCCAAACAGAGAAAGTGAGGCAGTTTCATATTTGCAAGCCCAAAACATCCTGCCATTTGTTACAGTTGATTTAGTTCAGTCATATGTGGTTAATAAATTTATTTTCTGGAAAGAATTTGTGTTTTCTTTGCGATTATTTTTATCTGTAAATCATGTAATTAACACCCAGAATGACAGTGTTAAAAAGGGGCAGCATAGTTTGTTGGACATCTCTTGATTGATTGTTTGTTGTTTTTTTTAAAAAAAAAACTTCTCCTTTTGACATACCTATTCATTCCGTTTAGAAGCAAAAAGATGTTTTTTGTTCTTGTTGTTTTAAATCAATAAACAGGACGCTAAGTAGATTTTAAAAATGAACCCAAGCTAATTTTTGTTGTTAAAAAAGAATAAAAATACCGGACATTTTATTTGTTATGAAAACAAAAAATCTTTAACAAACTTGTACGACTCTTAAAAAAGATAAATAATTAAATCCAACAGAATGTAACAAAAACAGTTAACATACATATTTTTTGTGTTAAAAAAACAATACCGTGATTCACTTTTTGGTTTGGATGTTTTATTTGTTATTATTAAAAAAAAGCAATAAAATCAAAACCCGCTGCCAAAAAAAAAACAAAAAAAAACCCCGTATTTATAAATCTAAGAGAAAAAAGACGTCTCATTTTATTTATTATTATTAAAAAAAAACAAAAAAAATCAAAACCTCGTTTTATTTGTTATTATTAAAAAAAAAAAAAAAAAAAATCAAAACACGCTGACCAAAAAAAAAAACCCACCATATTTATAAATGTAAGATAAAATACCAAACAATTCTTTTTGTTTATAAGCAAATACGGACATCTGAGGTGGAGTTTGTCGGACAGGTTTGATTTTTTTGTTGCTAAATCAATCAACAGCTACCCCCTCATTTTTAACATAATTCAAAAAGAAAGTGTTGATTCTAATTTTAAATAACAACAACAAAAAAAAAAAAAAAAGAAAGTCTTATGCAAAGCAAATTGTGTATATTTGAGATATTCCAAAAAAAAGTTAAAACTGTCCCTTATTACTTTGAAATGTATCGAATCCAAAACAAAAAAAATAAAAGACGTCTGTAAAAAAAAAAAAACAGTAGATTTAGAATGGAATTCCTCCCCCCCCCCAATATAGGCGTATGTCAAAAATTATGTACTTTTGAGATCCAATAAAAAGGTCAAAGTCTCTTTTATAGTTTTAAATTTATCAAATGAAAAACAAAAAAATAATTATGTCCAAAACAAACAACAAGAATATATTAAATATTAAAAAAAAATACAGCCGTATGTCAAAATACAATCTATTAGATAAAAAAAATCTAGTGGCCCGGTAATGTTATAACGCTCTGTTTTTAACTAGAAACAGCACCACTAAAGGCTGCCAGTTAATAGTTTAGTAGAACCAAACTTTTAAACAGAAAAAGAAACTAGCTTTATTAATAACTAAAAAGAAAAAAAAAACAATTTACTAAAAATACTGTGTTTTACATGTAAAGTATTTATCCAATCTTCAACTTTCTTCAAATGAAATTTCACTGTTGGAGAAACATTTAATTATACACTGGCTTCTAAACAACATATTACAGTTGAAACTATTATATGTAATATAGTGTTTTCTTTAAAAAAATATAGACTTACATGTGGCTGATCTTATTGAGTTTGAGATTTGTCATGTCTTAAAAAATATGAAACCACCAAAAAGTAATTTATATAAAGGAGAATTTATTGCACTTCAAAATTTAAAAAAGATGATTCTATTGTTGTTATTCCAGGAGATAAAGGTAATGTGACTGTTGTACTTAAACCTTTAGATTATAATAATAAATTTTTATATTTATTAAATGATGGAACTTATAAAAATATGGTTAGATGTCATCTGACATATTTAAAAAGAAAGACAAAATGTCTAATCTAACATTCTGGTATAGATAAATACATGAAAATTAAAATTTCTCTAAGAGAAGAATTTTAATTATAATCTAAATTTTATAGTTTGCCTAAAATATATAAACCTTGAGATACCATTGTGTCCTATTGTGTGTGCTATAGGTTCTCCCAAACATGCTTTGGCTTGATATTTAGCCCAGTGCTTACAACCATTGGCAGACAAGATTTCATCAAGAATTAAATAATCTGTCATTTTATTTCTATATTTTAAAACTTAAGACTAATTAGAACTGATTTATTAGTTAGTTTTTATGTTTCCTCTATGTTTACTAATATTCCTGTTGAAGAAGCTTTTTTGTAATAGCTCATCACAATGATTTGTTTGATCTTATTATTTCATTAGTGAAGCATTGCCTTGAAAATATACTTTTTATTCATGGTTCTCAAAAGTTTAAAAATTAAAGGAAATTCTATGGGACCTCCATTGTCACCTGTAATTGCTGATCTTTTCATGGAAAATTTTGAAAGTCAAGTATTAAATGCAGCTACTATGAAACCTTCTGTTTGGCTAAGATATGTGGATGATACATTTGTTATATAGTCTCGTGGTATTGATGTCTTAAATTATTTTCTTGTTTTTTTTTCTAAATTATTCACATCCTAATAATAAATTTACTATTGGAGTGGAAAATAAATCACTTTTTTTTTAGATGATTTAATTACAAAAAAAGTGTGACTAAACCTTTGCAATAACAGTTTACAAAAAATCCACCCATGCAAATAGATATCTTAATTTTAATCCTCATCTTCACCCTGCTCAAATATTTTATGTAGCAAAAAACTTTTTGACTAGAGCTTATAGTTTATCTGGTAACTATCACCTTGCTCAAGAAATAAATCTTACAAAAATATTCTACTTTTTTATGATTATAATAAAAGCATCATATGTAAGGCTTTATATAACATTGATGCTAAAGGGAAAAAGAGGATATAATTGATAATTCATCTTACAATAGAATGTTTTTACTTTATAACAAAGGAGTTACTGATAAGATAATGAGAAGACTATCTTGTTTTAATATTAAGATTACTTTTTCTACTGGAAAGAAAATTGGTGAATTTTTACATAAATAAAAAAAAAAAAACAGATTATTTTTGGAACACTATAAGGAGGGGGTATAAAATTCCATGTTTGCAGTGCTCAAAACACTATGTAATCCAGTCTAATAGATGAGTAAATGTTAGAATTAAGGAACATTAAAATGCTTTTAATCAAAAAATTAACACATGTTTTTGCATTTCATTTTTTAGAAATTGATGACATACCTGATTTCGACAATGTGAAAATACTTGCTAATTTAGAAACGTATGATTTATGAACCATGAGAGAGTGAATTGAAATATTATTGAGACCAACTTGTTTAAATACTTACCATTTTATCTCTGTCTTCTAATATTAACTTAAAATTAATTGGGGAAAAAACTGAAGGAAATAAACATTTTGATAAGCCTCAAATTTTGAATGGTAAACTACTTTAAGGTGAACCTTATCTTGCATTCAGTCACATTATTGTTTGAGATTTAATCATTTTTTAAAAAAAGGTAATCTTGACAATGGCAGATGCTAGTTCATCGAAATATCAGAATGTCATGGAAAATAATCCACAGTTCAGCCCAAAAAACAATCTACATTCAACTGTAAAACATCAAATATAATATTGTATGTTTTATAGATAGTACAAATGAAATTGATATACTTGAAGAACTTTAAAATAATTTAAAATGTTTCAATTTGTTAACCTTATATTTATGTATTTGAATTCTCTATTATTGTTTATTTTCATTTCTGCTTCTTTAAAAATATTAATGTTAAAGATAAAACTAAGAGAAGAATGTACAATTTTTAATGTATAGCTTGAATAACAGTTATCACATTTTAAGAATGTTAAATATATTTCTGTTACCACTTTTCTGCTTCCAAGTGCATTTTGTATTTGAACCCTGTGATACAGATTTTTATAACCTAAGTCAAGATTTTTAAAAATTGTAAAAGAACCAATATTTTTAATAAAGTAAAAGTAAAACCTGAAATAAGATTTAATTTAATATAAGAGCTTTGTATATTAGTAATTATAATTAATTATTAGGAAGTCTGTAAGAGGACTCATAGTCTGTGGAAAATCTATAACCATTATGGGGTCATATTTGTGTAATCATTGATTCCAGAATTTGTGTAAGGGACAACATACCAGTTTTAGTTATAATAAATTTAATTACAATAGACTATCATAAACATTTTTTTATTCTGAAGAAGTACTTTTGGTTAATTTCTTAAACCTGCCATTAAATTAAAAAAAAAAAAAAAACAAAGCCGAAGGAAACGTCATCAAATCAAGTCCCATGAATTCCTTATTTTAATGTTAGCAACTTGTCTATTTATTAAATTCATTTTATTCATACTTATAAAAATTGCTTCCTTTATTTTTCTTTTATCATAGTTTCTCTCTTCATGAATAATTTTCACATTTTCAAAATCAAATTTAAATTTATATTTAAATTTTTTTCTTGACCAACGAAAATTGAAGCAGTCATTAAATCATCATTATTCTGACTTTTTACACTCTTATATTACAACTCATGCTGCTTTAATCTCTTATCAATACTGCATCTCGATTCACCTATATATGGTAACATATAGTCACAAAATTTGATATATGATATTATTTTTGTGCTTGACAGGTATGACAGCCTTAGAATTATTCACTAAATTATTAAAATTGTTTGGAACGTAGAATGAAACATTAAACATGTTCCAAACAATGGTAATAAATTAGTGAATAATTTCAAGAATGTCATCGTATATCAAATTTTTATGACTATATGTTACCATATATAGATGAATCCAGATGCAGTATTGAGAAGAGATTAAAAGAGCATGAATTGTTATATAAGCATGTAAAAAGTGAGAATAATGGTGATTTAATGACTTCTTCAGTTTTATTTGATTATGAAATAACATGTAAATATAAATATGAATTTGATTTTGAAAGTGTGAAAATTATTCATGAACAGAGAAACCATAATAAAAGAAAAATTAAGGAAGTGATTTTTTTATAAATAGTAATAAAACACATTTAATAAAAGGACAAGCTGCTGACATTAAAATACAGGATTCATGAGATATGAATTGATGATGTTTGCTACTGCTTTGTTTTTTTAATGCAATGGGAGTTGAGGCAGGTTTAATAAATTAACTAAACTTCTGTGGATTGAAAGACTGTTTATAATAGTTTATTACTGTTAAAATAGTTATTTTTATTATGAATACAATTTGGTTTTAATTAAAGGACATTATATATATATATATATATATATAATGTCCTTTAATTATAAATATATATATATATATATATATATATATATATATATATATATATATATATATATATATATATATGTTTTAGATTGAAATATTTCATGTGTGAGATCATCCATTGATAATTACTCAATTAGAAAACAATCATTTTAGAATAGAAGCTAATGAATACCAACTGCCCCAGGCCAATATTCTCTTTGATTGCAATCAGCTTGTCAGTTTCCCTTTATCTCTAGATATAGGTAGCATTAGCCTCTATTCTAAGTTGAGTGCTTTCTAAATTAGTTATTATAAATAAATTAATTCACCCACAAAATAATTTTATATATTAAGAAGATATTTTTTTAATATTGTAGTTAAAAATAATATTTGAAAAAAATAGAAAACCAAAAAACAAAATCTAAATAAAAGCAAAAAATATAATAATGAAAACTATATTCATATCTTTTAAATAAACTAATAACTTTTTCTAAACCACTTGTGATAAACATGAAATCGTTTGAGCATATTATTTTAGATAATATAAATACTATGTAAGGATATAATGTTTTAATGTGGTGAAAATATAAATGATAACAAATTTGTTGTAATTTATCCATATTCTTCTGGATAGTTTAAAAATATATAAGTAAATTGAATAGTAAATATAAAACATTTAAAAATTAAAAAAAAATCATAATCACTGGTTTCTCTGTAAAGATGGACCAATCAGGTAAAAATTAACTCAAACAGACATGAAACATTAATAAATATACTATTTTAAAATTATTGAATTTCATTTATAATTACAATTAAAACAACATTTAAAACATTATAATGCCTAAGAATCATTAAAATATTTGCACATGCATATGTGAAGGTTAGTTTTTTTCCATGACATTATATATATATATACACACACTTGGGTCTTTTTTTATGCAGTAGATAGGTTCCACAAACCTGCATTAAAAAATTGCACAAAAATAGACTTAACTTGCATTGAAAAATGTGGGATTATGTTACTAATTTTCAGAAATCACATAAAACCAAAGCAACAAGATAAAATTGCTTTAAAATTTACATATAAAAAAAATAAGGAAATAAAGTATGACTAATAAAAAATTTCAAATATTTGAAAAAAATTGATTTGAGACAAACTTTTTTTATTAACTATTTAATTTTATTAAAAACAATAGTTTTGTGTGTAATTTATTTTACATATTTTCATACATATTTTAATCATTATCACTATTTGATAGTATGTGGGCTTGTTTGTGAACTGGTAAGAAATCAGATCTATCACAAAAGGAAATACAATTAGTGTCTACTTCAATCTCATGCTGTGTTAATGGTTTTCTGTCAACAACATAATCAGTAATTAAACTTTGAGATGATGATTTTACTAATTGTTTATGAAGCTCACATTATCAAGACTGTTATGAGTAGGTGTTAGATAATAAACTTCCACAAGTGTAACTATATATATATATATATATATATATATATATATATATATATATATATATATATATATATATATATATATATATATATATATATATATATATATATATATATATTATTAATCAATGTGACTACATAGATAGTTGAAAGTACTATTAAATTGTGGTATATATTTGTTTTTAAAATATTGTTTACTGTATTAATTATTGTATTGTTTTGATTAATTTTATATATATATATAACTGAATATTTGTAAATACAGTAACTAAATAATTAAAAAAATTTATCCACTTAGGAGCGCTTTTGATTATCCCAGTAATCTGTGTCAACTAAAGCTTTGAAATGCTAACTTTCCCACAATTCCGTGATCTTAATGTTTGCTGCTTGCTTTGAAATGCTAACTTTCCCGCAATTCCATGATCTTAACGTTTGCTGCTTGTTAACAGGCAAGCAGCAAACGTTAAGATCACAGAATTGTTGGAAAGTCAGCATTTCAAAGCTTTAGTTGACACAGATTACTGGGATAATCAAAAGTGCTCCTAAGTGGATAATTTTTTTTAATTATTTAGTTACTGTATTTACAAATATTCAGTTATATAATTACGTATATTGCTTTAAAAATACAGACAACGAATCATAATATATATATATATATATATATATATATATATATATATATATATATATATATATATATATATATATATATATATATATATATATATATATATATATATAACACTTCCATCATTGTGTTAATAATGACTAATGGTTACATTTTTTATACACATATATACATGGAGATACATTCTTTTTAAGTAAAAATTAAAAGTTCTTAAATATTTTTATTTGTAACTTTTTTCTGTCTAAAAGTTTCTCCATGTATCTATGTGTATAAAAGAAAATATAAATATACACATTTTAAAGATACATTTTTTAAAAGTAGAAATTAAAAGTTCTTAAATATTTTCACTTTAACTTTTTTTTATTTAAAAGTTTCTCTATGTATATATGTGTATAAAAGAAAATATAAATATACACATACATAACATAGGCATACAACTACGTAGCTCTTGTTGGAATTTAAGATTCATTAATTATTCATGTCATTAACAAAAAAAGATTTTCCAATTGATTAGAAAGTTGAAAACTTTCTGGAATCACTTTTGCTGTGAAACTTAACAGGTTCTACTTTTGTTTCATTATCTTTTTCTAAATCTTCTAACTATCTCAATTTATTACCAAACATTTTTCCAACAAGTATTTAAAGTATGTAACATTTCGTGCATGTATATAAAATGGAGAGATCCCAGTTTTAAGTGAAATATGAACTTCTTTATCACATAAAAGAAAACCACATAAAAAGATATTAAGAAGAAACACTAATCCCATAACTTCAAAATCGCATTAAAAAAAACCCAGACAAAGTGACCCAGGTGTATATCACTAAATTATTTGTTTAGACATATATACACACAAATATGAATTATGTAAAATAAAAACTATCAAAAACATTATTCAATTACATTCAACTTTTGTATTATTCAATAAATGTTTTATATAAATATTTCCTACATTTTTTGTTTACTCTCAAATTATTTATTTTTAAAATCTTATAAAAAACATAATTTATAAGGCAAATAAATATAAAATCGTATTTTGTTTAATTATAAACATTCTAAATGAATATGTCAAAACAGTGAATAATAAATTAATATTTGTAAAAGTATATTATTCAAAACAAAGCCATCTATTTAAATCTATTTCAATTCTTCTGTCTATAACAAAAACTTATGATGATATTTACTAAAAAAAAAACAAAAAAAAAAACATTGATAACTATCATGTTGGAAGTAGGCCAGAAATCTTTATTCTTAACATATTGAATATCATTTACTTTGTATTCTCATAAAAGCTTAAATTAAACAAAATCTATATACTTTTTAGTATATATATACAATGATGAAATAGTTAAATTTATTTATAATTCAAAATTATCTTTTTTCCACTACACACAAATACTCAACAATATGCTTAACAAACAAAGCTGATATAGTACTCGCCGGGCCATATAATAACAGTAAGTTTATCTTCCATATAATTATTGTAATTGTAACAAATTAAAGATGAAATAGTATAATTCATTCAGTATGTTTTTTAATTTTGTAATAGTAATTTTATTATTAAGTTATATACAATCTTCCAATAATAAATACATATTTTAATTATTGTTAATTTTTTTTCTAGACAAAAATCCGATATAATTAGGACAGAAATATGAACGTCAATTTTGCGTAATATATAAACATATTGCTAATAAAAAACTGTGTGGTCTAAAGTAGCATTTCTATCTTTTTGCTGCGAGACCCAATATACTTCATTGAAATAGTTCTGCGACCCAAATGTTTATTACGTAAATTATAATATAAAATCAAAGAGATATTACATGAGCATGGTTCTGTATATATTTGGATCAATTTGATAATATTTATAATGATCAAATAATTTGAAAGTTAAAAGTTGAGTTAAAGTTAAATTACATATTTTTAATTTAAAAGCTTAACACATTTTGTTAAGTACCAAGAAGAAAGCGTTTCTTTTCAAATAAAGTTGCATTAATTTTCCACCACTGTCGCTGGTTAATGCTTTGGTTGCATTAATATTAGTTGCATTTTTGATTGCAATTTTTGAATAATTACATTTTAATCACAAAATTTAACGTTATGATTATTTAAGTTCAAATTTACATTTGAATTTGAGAAAACTACACAAAGCAAGGTAGTATTACTTAGTAATTTTTTTTATTAATGCTAGTATTTTCTTAAAACGTAAAAAAATATTTTTGCTACCAGATATTGATGTTTTAATTTCTTAGTGTATATTCGCGATCCATTAAAAAAATTATCACTACCCAATATTGGGTCGCGACCCAAAGATTGAGAAACGCTGGTCTAAATTGATACTACTGACAAACTCAAATTCGTTGTTATTCCAAAACAAAGTACATAATTTTGTGTTATTTTATCTTTCCTTCTTTCTCTCTTTCTTTCTTTCTGACTTTCTTTTTTCTTTTTTTTACTTATTTATTTATTTTTAAAAGGAGTAGATGAAATATTTTTGCCTATTTGAACCCCATGTTCTTTCAATTCATCACTATTTCTTTTGCTCAAAAAAATCAAGTCTCGTTAATATTTATTTGTCAATTATTTGTTTAATTTTTCAATAATCATTTCAACAATATTGGCATTAAATCAATGTTCATATTACTTTTCCTATCTGCAAATGACTTATTTGTTTGTTTAATTAAATTTAGATTTTGTTTGCATAGATGCTTGGTATATCACTGTTGATCCTAATTTGCAATAGTCTTCACTCTTATATTTATCTCATTTAGCCTTGGGGCAATATTATACTTATTATTTAAGTATTGGGTGCAATATATATATATATATATATATATTGCATTTAATATACTTATATATATATATATATATATATTGTGCCATTACAATTTAGTCACTAGATAAATTTATAGTAATGTGCATGTAGAAAAGGTAAACCAAAAATCATCATCACAATTTTATATAACCATAAAAGAAGCTGTAGGGCATCCAAGTTCAAACCCTTCCAGATCAAAATTTCAAAAACTTTAAACAGAAAGAGAGTGGGACAACAATTATATGCTTTATTTGTTTGTGTGTTGATAGAAAGGTAATACACACATTTAAACTATTTAATATTTAAATTTTCTGTTAAAAAGCAAAGTTATAATGCATACATATAGGCAATGTATGTGTAAATTATTTAATTGTTTTATATTTCAAATATTCTAACATTTTAACTTTCTTTAAAACTAAGCTATGCTTGATCAATTCTAATATTTTATTCTATACTTTTATTTTGCTTTTCTTTAATTATAATTGGGATTTAAAAGTTACAGACTTAATTAAATAATTGGGTTATAATTACTAAGCTAGCAATTATATTATTTAAGGTTATTTTATGAATGAGTTGAAAGAATGAAGAATGTGTGTACATTACATACAAAAATTTACATTTCCTAAATATTGAAAGAAAAGGAAGTATTAAATCTGTCAAATTATTTTTTTTGTACAATTTTTTTTGTTAAAAGAGGAAATATGTTTAATCAGATATCGATCTTTGTAGCAATTTTTTTTTGTAAATGATTGTTTCACTTTGGAAGCTTATAATGGGTCAGAGCTCTAAATTTTGAAATTGTCTTATCTCAAGATCTAAAGAAGGAATCTCAAAGATTTGAAGTGTTACCTGGATGTTAAAAAGAAAAAAAAAGAAAAGAAAGGAAATAAGGATTGAGTCTATTTTTTTTAAACAAAAGTGTCTGGAAAAAGGATTAAACTTTTCAGTTGAAAAATAATATAGTTGAAAATAAATTAGAGTTCTAATTAAAACAAATTTGTCCAAAAATAGCAAGTGATGCTATCTCTGATTGGTTAAGTTAGCTAAAAATTGGATATAAAAAGCTGTCTTGAATTATTATTAGGATTATTGTTTATGATTCAGATTATTAAACTATCCAATTGAATGCTGAAAATATAAGAAATGGCTGGCTAGAAAAAATATATGTATGTCCCATCGGTTCTGGACCATCTGGGGAAGCTGCACATCACATAGGAAAGAAAAGATGTCTAAAATAATATTCTACACCTTTCAACTGACCAGAGAAATAAGATGTTTTAATAGAAGGAAGAAAGCATTCACCTGCATTCAAAGAAGATGAATTAATCTACTGATAAATATTAATCATCAAGTCCAATTAATTGTTACAACAACTGACTTTAAACTCAAGAAAATTTACAAATGTGAAAACAACTGCTGTATTTCATCCACATGCTTAACAGGAAGAGAAGAAAAATTAATATAATGGTTTCCAAATTATCCACTAAAGCAAATAACCTCAATAGAAAGCATTCACCTGCATTCAAAGAAGATGAATTAATCTACTGATAAATATTAATCATCAAGTCCAATTAATTGTTACAACAACTGATTTTAAACTCAAGAAAATTTACAAATGTGAAAACAACTGCTGTATTTCATCCACATGCTTGACAGGAAGAGAAGAAAAATTAATATAATGATTTCCAAATTATCCACTAAAGCAAATAACCTCAATAGAGTCACCATCATCAAATAGTTATACACCTCAAGAAAAGAGTGTTCCCAGTAAGACGGAAATGGTAGCTGCAGAAATATAAACCTTATACAAGACAAGTTTGAACCCTTGGAAATTGCCACAAACAAAAGATCGGTAATATGACTTTTTATATCTATTTTCTTTATGATATCAGTCTTAAGAAACATTTTAGCAATAAAAGTGGTATATTTTATTTAAAGAACCTTTAAAGACTATTCAGATCGATTAAAACAAGAATGTCTTACTAAAAATAACTTTGAGCTTCATAAATGATCTTGAATGTATGAAAATGATTTGTTTATTAATTTTACAATATTAATGTGCAAAACAATTTTTTTTATGGTATTATGATTTTAGTTTTAACTAATATATTATTATTTTGGTTTTAAATAATATTTTGTTATCATGGGATAAAACACGCACATACATAATGATATTTTATATGTGTATAATTGTGAGTGAATGTGAAATAATGAGTAGTATTAGAATATTGGATTATTTTGTTTCAAGTTAAATATAGCATTTCAGAGGTAGAAGAACGGGGGAGGAGATAATGATTTAAAACTCTTTTCTAAAACTTGCTCTTTCAATTTTACTAACATTTTTTTTTTTACATTCTATTTACATGTTGGATTTTTAAAGTATGTGTGATAATGAGCAGATAATATTTTTTTTTCTTAAAATACTTTTCTCATGGAGTGAAAATCATGGTCAATGTGACGTCCAACTTAATACAAAATACATTTGAAGGGAAAGAGGGAAGAACTTAAAATTAATCTGAGGATTGTTATATAATCAATAATTATTATTATTATTCATGTCAATTTTCATATTTATCTAGAAATTTTTATGTATATGTTAGAAATGTAGTAATAAATATTAGTTTGTTTTATTAAACGAGGCGTATATATTTCATTAATTGTAGTCTTGGTTAAGTGTGATTATTCATCATCATCAATGGTTGAATATTAGTTATTTAAGATATAAGTAAATATGCTAAAATTAAGCAATAATTATGAATTTCTTTATAAAAATTAGTTTTATGTTTAGACTTAGTCCTAGAGCTGTAGTTGAAACCCTTATCATTATCGTTATTATTATCATCATCATCATCGTCATCAACGTTTTAATTAATGAGCTGTTTAACTGTTTAAAGGCCATAAATAAATATTGATTTTATAATATTTAGTGATTTCTTAGTATTATTATAACCACATCCCATCATCTATTTCATGCAAGGATGAGTGAATTGCCATCCTAAATTAGTTGTATATAATCTGAGCTAGTGAACTTATAAAAATATTGAAACACATTTGTTATGTTAAGATCTGAGAAATGATTTATGTTCAATGAACTCCACTGTGGTTTAAAGATGTTTTACTTTTACCTAACTATTAGTGCTTATAGTGATATGGCTCAAAAAGCAAAATCTTCCATTTTATTATAAATAAAGTACCAAGAAGGGATTCAAACCCGGTACATGTGAAAGGTTATCAGATATAACCGTGTCTAGATTCAGATAATCTAGTGGCGCCCTGCTAGACCATATTCACTTAGTATTTGTTTAAACATGCACTTAACATCAAACCAAGAAATGAAAGTGGATAAAACCTACAGTCTGTATACCTGAGTTATATTTTATTGAATTACTAGTGTACTCACTTCACGTGATTTCATATACCTGAGTTATAATACATTGCTATAATAATTTGCTTATAATTTTTGAATTTATAATAATTTACTTATGATTATTTCTTATATATTCTATGGACTACTCAGGTATGGTAATATCTTTTTTTTGATTCATTTCATGATGTTACAATATATATATATATATATATATATATATATATATATATATATATATATATATATATATATATATATATATATATATATATATATATATATATATATATATATATATATATATTCTGTTAATGACCCTTGTCTTCAGAATTTCAAGAACTAGCCACTAAGCATTTTGGGACATGCTATCATGCTAAAAGCATTCCTGAGATAATGGTCATCAATGTATGGATAGACAAAAAAAGTGTGATGGAAGAGAGATAAAAGAAAATAACTATCTTTTTTTTTTTTTTGATTTGTAGTGATTCGGAAAAGTGACCGTTAAAGAGAAAGAAGTGTGGCAAGTAAATTTTAAAAAAGTTATTTTATTAATTAATAAAAAATAATAAAAATGTATTCCCCAGAAATGCTAGGATAAAAGAATCATGTGGATTCATTAAAACAGCCCATTGTACAGCTGTTTTGTGACCTGCCTACCATGCAACATTTATCTATGGAGATTTGAGCCATCTATTTCAAGCAAGTGAAGTGATCATGGAGCTCCAAACAACAAGAACTTTCATGCCCTCAATTTAGAATCACCTATCTAACACCTCTATGATGGATTAACATATGTGTAAATGTTATGGGATCTTTCATTATCTTTCAGACCGACAACTCTTGCTAAGACAATTGCCATTGTAATACTGTAAGCTCACCCATCATCAGCCTTAAATACACAAATGTTAGCTCTCACAGGAGGTAAATATGGATTTATCTCTATATGTTGAATGAACATATAATAATTTGGTAATAAATTAAGAAATATATGCTTTGTCCCAACTTAAAGAAAGAATTATAGAAAATAGATTAAATTATTTAATAAATACAATTCTGACATGTAGTTGCACTCTTTTGTGAACGTGTATACTGATATTATATATATATATGTATTAGAATGACGGTGTCTTATGATTGAGTTATTAGTACATACGTGTATTAATAAATTTTAATTCTAGTATTCTGTATATAGGTTAAGGGAATCTAATTTTTATCATTTTTAAATATTTCAGTCTTTTATATATATTCTTGTTCAAACGCATTCCACTACATTATGATTCAATTATACTAAAGCCGGAAGTTACTTTTGCTGAAGTGTAAATTTTAAAAGTGCCACTTTTTGTTTTTGTTTCAAACTAAATGAAGTTTTTTTTTCTATAAAAACGATCCTGAAGCTTAAGATCTAACATACAAATGTAATTGATATGTTGCTATAAAATGTAGTTTCAGATAAAATTATAAATCCAGCTGGAATAGAACTTCTTTAGACTTAACAGTATTAACATCACCATTGCCAGAATATTCACTCGATTGTTGCTTTACAAACAATATTTATTATTTAGTGTTCTATGTAAATGTGGTCAAACACAATCAACAATCCATATACAGAGTTACTATCTCATTTATCATTCTAATTCAAGATTGAAAGACTTAATAAATTCTTTAGTACATCTAATTCTTGCTTAAGATACTTATGTACAATAAAGTTACTTTCTTAAATTATAATATGTGAAAAAAAATCATGAAATTTTGCCAGTATAATTACACATTCAATTTAATAATAATGCTATCAATATTCAAAAGCTCTATTTCATTTTTTAATTAAATAGGCGACTCAGGATGTTACTAAATATATCTATATTTTTCAAAAATCGAATTAGTTTGAATTTAAATCATATAGATTTGGCTGTGTATCTCCTCTTCTGATTTAGTTGTATCTCATACTACTTGTATATTTGTAAGCTCTATTTTTTCTACTTTTACCAAATGACATCTATTTGGTTAATTTTAGAACACATATAAAATTTATTGCAACTAATGGAAAAGTATTCACAAGCCAGTTTATTTCGTTATAATCATTGATTACAAGAAAACAATTAATTTACTACAACAAATCTCTCAACTGAATCCTCTTAAACAAAAGTAATTTTAGTTTATTTCATTTTATGAATATTTATTTTTATACAAAAGTCCTTTATATCTCAGGAACAGAATTGGTTAGCAATGGTAGTTCTAGCACAAAAATAGCATTTCATAGCCAATTGCACATTATAAAAGCACAAAAATTAATATTTAAAATCATTATCAAAGTTATACATTAATTTCTTTAATAGTAAGCATATCCCAGATTATGGAATAAGAAATCATGTAATATATATTAACTCTTGATAAAGATGTTTTGAATGTGTACTCTTGCAACATTTATCATATGTAAAAAAAGCTTTATTAGAGCTATAGTAAGCTCTTTAATTTACATATTCATAAATGCAAGTTATACAAGTCAAGTGATATATGACTTGATTTTATTACTATTATTATTTTGCTGGTGGTTTTGGCTAAATTAAATTTCTGAACCTATTAATGTATGGTGTATCTGAATTAAATTTGCAAAATGATTCTTTTAGTTGGAAAGCTGAATTTCAAGACATGTACATGTCTGAAAATTTAAGATCTTAAGAATTAAGTATCAGATAAATGCTTAGCTTGAATTGGTGTTTCAAATATGGTGTCCTAGCTCCTCAGTGAAGAGAGGCATAGCTCAAAAACAATCTGGGGATGGATATCATCCTGGATAAAGATGATTTGAATGTGTTTTCTTTTAACATTTACTATATAAAAAGATTGTTTAGAGCTATTAGCACGCTTTTTACTTTACATATTTGTAAATGCAAGATATATAAGTCATGTGACATATGACTTGATTTTATTTCTATTATTATTTTACTGTTGTGGGTTTTGGCTAAATTAAATTGCTAATCCTATTAATATATGTATCTGAATTAAGTTCAGACCCATATGATTACTTAAGTTGGAGAGCTGAATTTCAATACATGTAGATGTCTGAAAATTTCAGATCTTCTTCTTAAGAATTAACTATAGGATAAAGCTTAGCTTGAGTTGGTGTTTTACATCCGGTGGCCTAGCACTTCATTGATGAGAGGCATATGAATGGGGATAATCCTAGATAATGATGATTTGAATGAATTCACTTGTAGCATTTATCATACATAAAAAAGCTTGTTTATTGCTATTAGCATGCTCTTTATTTTACATATTGGTAAATACAAGATATATAAGTCATGATATATGATTTCATTTTATTAATATATATTATTTTCTTCTAATATTAATTTAAAATTAATAGATGAAAAAACTGAAGGAAATAAACATTTTGATGAGCTTCTAATTTTGAATGGTGACTACTTCAAGTTGAATCTCATTTCTCATCTCACACTCAATCACATTACTGTTTGAGATCTAATGATTTTTTTCTTTCATCGAAATATCAGTATGTAATGGAAAATAACACAATTTAACCCAAAAATAATAATTTATCTATATCATACAACTGTGAAAACAGTATATATATATGTAAAATGTCATTAATTAAAACAAAATTGTAATTATAATAAACATTTTAATAGTAGCAAACTATTATAAACAATCCTTAAATCTGCAGAAGTAATTTTGGTTGATTTCTTAAACCTGCTTCAATTGCCATTAAATAAAAAAACAAAAACAAAGCAGAAGCAAACGTCATCAAATTCCCCAAATCTTGTATTTTAATGTTAGCAGTTTGTATATTTATTAAATGCATTTTATTCCTATTTATAAAAATTGCCTCCTTAATTTTTCTTTTATTATGATTTCTCTCCTCATGAAGAATTTTCACATTTCAAAATCAAATTTAAATTTACATTTACATGTTTTTTTTTTTGATCAAAGAAAACTGAAGGAGATATTAAATCACCATTATTTTTACTTTTTACATGTTTATATAATAATTCATGCTCCCTCAACCTCTTCCCCATACTGCACCTATATTCATCTATATATGACAGCATACAATCACAAAATTTTTTATATATGATATTACATTTCTGCTTACCTATAAAGCTTTATGGACATTTCTTATTCCATATAGATATTTTCATATAAAAAGCTCAAATAAAAATTAAATTCTAGTAATATAAAAACTATTTCAAGAGAGATGAAAAATGCATATTTATATTATAAATTCTAAACAAAATAATGAAAGTTATATTTCCAACTTCATCAGAAGATTGAATGTTAAAATAAAAATTAAAAAAAAGTCAAATTTCACAGCATAATAACATAAGGTGATTGCTAATACAAAGTTACTTCTAAGATTCTGAATATAAAAATTGAATTGATATAATTATTATATTTAGCTAACAAATTGGTTTTCAAAATATATATATTTAGTGAATAAATGTTAAAAGACTTTCATCATGAATCTGAGATTTTCTGAATTAAGAATTATTTTTAAACAATATGCATATTTCTTGTGTATAGTAAAAAGCACAATTTATTTAAAGTAAATTTGCAATGCCATGGCCACTAATAAGCATGAATAATGTAGAAAATATAACTTAAATATACTTATATAGATAATTAAAGTTTGAATATATATCATAATAACTAAATCACTTCGAAATTGAGAAGTTACAAATTGAATATAGAAAATACCTGCAAAAATCAAAAAAATAATTTTCAACTTCATTATGTATATTTATCAGGAAATGTTGGTGTATGTTACTGTTACATGCCAAAAATTAGCTTTATATGTGGTAAATTAAAAGATAGAAAAAGTAAATTAAGGAAGACTGATATTTGCAATAAAAGATAGGCTAGAGTGCAACATATGAAACTTTAAATATATTCAATTTTTGTCTATTGCAAAATATGTTTGTCATATATTCTTGTACACATTAACACACACGGATGCTGAAATCTTATATTTATTCCAATGAATACATTTATTACCTGTCTTTGGTTATATCTCAATTACAACATACTATTTAACTAAGTATAATAAATAAAATAAAAACATCTTATAACATTACTTCATTAATCAAAATATTTTTTCGTAAAACTCTTCCATGACTATGATTTCATCTATTAACAAATAGACTAAATTAAGTAAAACTCAACAAAGTACATATAATGAATCTATACAAAATAAAATAGCTTACCTATAATTTTCATGAAATGCAAAACACATTTAACATTTTCAAACATCTATAAGATTTTTGGCTTTAAAATCAAAAAATACACCATTGCACTTTGCTTTGGTCTTAATTTTAATGCACTTCTTTCACAAAAGATAAGTTTTGCTTGGCCAAATAATATTTTAGGATCGGTATTCACTTCATAAATATACAAAACAGAGTAATGATATCTATTTTTAATGTATTCTTATAAAATTTAACTCTTTCATTAAGTCTTAATTTACTTTGGCCTATAAAAATTTCACAACTGCAAAAAAAAATATAAATTACATCAGTAATAGTTTTGCTATCAATTGGTTGATTTGAAATAATTAATACTGAATTCAATCCAAGGTTTTTTCTAGTACAAATGCATAATATGCAATAAAAACTATTTTCATAAATTAATTTATAAATTGATAACATAAATGTAAAAGGACTCATTTTTATTCTCACTAATAATTAAAACTTATTATTAACAGATCTAGAGATAAGTTTATTAAATTTAATATTTTAATAATTTCATGATTATAGACTCAATGAATATTACTCAGAAGCAAATTGACATCTCTAAATATAAATATTTTTAAAATTATTAAGATTTTTTCTATAGCAAAAATTTAATAACGTTTCTTATGAATAAATGATTGATAATTGTCAGCCTTATCATATTTTTTTTGTTTAATAAAATGATGGCAAAAGAAAACAATAAACTTTATCAAGACTTAAATCTAGAAATTTTAACTTAACATATTTAAAAGTACCCCATAATAATAAAATGAATAGTAAAATCAAAAGCATTCAGTCTATCAAAAATAATCATGCAATTTATGTTTTTGAATAAGAAACAAACAATCATCCACAAAATTAAATAATGTTAAAGAAAAAAAAAATATTAATAAAAGTTATTTAGTAAACCTTAGCAAAATATTAATAAAAGTTATTTACAAAATATCAATAGATGCAGAGCACATTAAAAGAGAAATAAAACCAATAAGCCAGCCTTCATAGAAAATTATATGTATTTTACATATAAAGATATGTTTTATAAAATTAAAGAGGGATAAATTATTAGTTATGTTATTTCTCTTTTAATGTACTCTGCCTATTTTCTTTTAAGAAGTAGAGTTATTAAGTATTTTTCTGTTTCTTTAAAATTATTTTTAGTTATGTTGTTGATTGTTTGTTTCTTATTCAGGAAAGAAAATTGAAGGATTTTATTGATAAATTAAATGTTTTTGATTATAATATTTATTTTACTATTGTGGGATATTTAAAATATGTTAAATTAAAATTTCTAAATTTAAGTGTTGATAAAGTTGATATTTTATTTTACAGTCATTTTATTAAACAAAAAAAAGAAATATGATATATCAGATAATTATCCACTGTCTACTCATAACAATTTTTTTATTACATTCTTATAAGATTAGAAATATTAATAATTTTGATAATAGTGGTTATATACAGATGTGCCAGTTTGATTTTAACTATAGAAATTTTGGTTATAATCATGAATTTATTAGAAATGTTATATTTAATAAAAAGTATCAATACATATATTAATATTAAAGATTTAATCCTTAGTGAGAATAATGAGTTCATTTATTTACCATTTACAGTATCAAATTATAAATTGATTTAAAAAGTAGTTTTTATTGGGAGAAATGAAACTAGCCTGGAAGTAAGGCCTTGATGTAAATTCATTATGAAATAGTACCAAATATTTAATTGATAGCAAAATTATTCATGTTGTATTTTATAAGATTACTTGCAGTTGTGGTAAAATTTATATAGGTCAAAGTAAATTAAATCTTCAGAATATAAATAAAATAGATGTCATAACCCAGTTTTGTATATTCCTGAATTAATGCAGGTCATAAAATATAATCTAACAATGCAGATATTATGAATTATGAAATAAGTGAATTATAGTTAACAGTAAAATTAACTGTGATATTTCTTTTTGAATCTGATACCATCACCCTCATGAAGACTACCTTCAACTTTAAATGAAGTTGGATTTTGAAGTGACTGATGGGGGCAGGAATTTTGTTATATATATTATTAAATTCTGATTTAGAACTTGTGTTTGAAGTAAAAATGACCCCTTTTATTTTAAGTGTCCCCAAGCTAAAGAGCGATTATAGGTTTATGAGAAAAAATTGCTTAGCCTCTAGAATTGTTAATTAGTAGTAATTGATAATATCTTAGTATCATTAAAAGTTATTGCTTATCTGCATTTAATGAATATTATCTCATTTCTATACATTATTATAATTACAATCCAT